>JAIPRL010000200.1:0-181617 GCA_025469235.1 Pemphigus obesinymphae
TTACTGTTACATCAGCTCGCTACGTTGAAATGTTAAACAACTTCCTTCGTCCAGAACTTGAAAGGCGTCAAGTGAACATGAGAGACATTTGGTTTCAGCAGGATGGTGCCACAGCTCACACGGCGAGAGCATCCATGGCAGTGGTTCGACAAATGTTTCCAGGACATGTGATTTCGAGATTTGGCGATGTTCACTGGCCCCCTCGCTCACCCGACCTGTCGATATGTGACTTCTTTTTCTGGGGATATTTAAAATCAAAAGTGTACATCAACAAGCCTCGCACACTCGAAGACCTTAAGAATTTCATTTGTCAGGAAATTGAAGCTGTGCCGAATGAAATGTTGGAGAGAGCCGTTCGTAATTTTCAGAAGAGGATCCACATTTGTATCCAGCAAGAAGGACGTCATCTCAAAGACATTATTTTCCAAACCTAAATATGCTATGTAATTTCAAAACGGCATTAAAAATCCTATCATTTAATACTTGTTTTTGTTATTTTCAACCCATTGTGTCCCAGTAATTCAATATTGAAAAACATGCGTTTCCTCTGCACCACCCTGTATAAACGGTAAAACACTAGGATATACAAATCACAAATGACAAAATAAACGTGCACAATTTTGTCTAAATTAAAAATCGTACAATATATACTAAAATAACATTATTTCATTTAAATAAGATATTTTCATTATTAATTCAAATTTTAATAAGAAATATAGGGGTATAAAGGTATATTCCACTAATAATTCTTGGTAGTGTTTTTCTCAGTGTAGAGTTCACCACTGTGGTGAACTGAACTACAATATCTTCTTGTGAAATTATAAATTCTTCCATTCCTGTATGAATCAATTGCGAACTACACCATCTTGCAACCTACAGGTCCGGTAGCGAATAGGCCTGTACAAATATTTCCTTCAGGGAAATAGCTCAAATAATCTTGACACGGTCCGTGATTACCTACAAGTTAAATGAACGTATATATAGGTGATTACGACCGATCATAATCAACCGTCCACCCCGTCACGTGACCAGCGTTGACGAAAACACCAACGCCTTCCCGCCGCGAATATTTTACACAAAACAATTAATTTACAAAAAATTATTATTATTGACATAGTTATTAACATTATTATTGATTTATTTATGAGAAGTGCTTTTTCGAGTGTTCATTTTTTCTGTAAGCTTTTTAAAATCTGGTTGATAATTTGTAAGCGCAGTTCGCACAAGTTCACTTAATTGTTCATCAGTTAGTTCAGATCGATATTTAGATTTAATGGATTTAAGCGTTGAGTACGATGATTCATACACATAAGTAGTGCCAATGATTGAAACAAGTCTCATAGCACACTTTTTTGTTTGTGGGTATTTTTTTTCTGGGACATTTTTCCAAAATTCTATGGTAGAAACGCCACTTTGTTTAAGTCCTTTAGTCCTTCGTCCTCTTGCAGTTCTAGTAACTCCAACTCTACAGCTGCTGTATCCTTTGTTATTGGTGATGAAATAGGACAGCCATCGCTCACAATATCAACAGCAAAAGGATTTTCCAGGAATGAAAATGAAGGTTTAAGTGATCTTAAATCATTAAATCTGCGATTGATTTCTTCAGCAAGGCCTGACATCTTATTCATATATTCTTCAGTTTCCACCGGAATGTCGGGAAAGCTTTCACTAATTTTCTTCAAACATTTGAAGTGAGCAAATGTTTTTGTCTGAAGGTCTTTTGTAAAAAGCTTTAACTTGTTATGAAAGCTAAATACAGTCTGGACCGTAAAAACACCGTGACTATTTTTGGCTACACATACTAAAAGCACCGCCGCCGTGCCTAATAACCTACCTATACCTAATAACGACTGTAATGATAACGAAATCGACGGCAATAAAAATGCTATCTAACGTTTCTAACGATTCTAACAAATTTTATATTTATTAAGTTTAGTCTAAATTTAGTTCAAGAGCCGCACGAAACTGATTTAAGAGCCGCATGCGGCTCGCGAGCCTTGTTGTGGCCACCCCTGCTATATACTATAATCCAGTTGAAAAATACTTTATTAATATAATGCGTTTATTTTTTTCAGATACCACGTTCCTACGTTTAGATGAGTCATGCGTTTCGAGTAATATAATATCATTGATATATCTACCTATATATATATATATATACCAACTGTAATAATATACGAATGCGCGTAGAAACCAAAATTATTAAATTTATATTAGCTTATTTAATATGAACATATTATAATATGCCTAAATAGATTTATTTTGATGGTCAATATTATTTTATTTTACTATAAAGTTTATAAATTTACATGGTTCAGCCCGGCGGCCTTAAAAAGCATGCGGCCCAGTAGGACTATTCCCACTGTCCCACCTTGCCAATCCGCCACTGCTAACTTATAATACAATATAACTGACTAATATTATTATATACTATTTATTTTGACTTTTGACGTATTTACGAAAAAAGAACTATAATTAGTTCTAAATTGTATTATTATTACTTTAAAATTAGCCCTGTAACCATACCACTTTTATTGTTAAGGCATATGAACTAGAAAAAATTGTGGAACTATAAATAGTAGGATTTAAAGTCTAAAACGGATTTGAATTTTTCAGCCTATCATCTAGGAACCCAACAAGGCTTTTTAATATTAAATACTGAAATATGGTCAATGTTTATAAAATAAGGTTTTTTAATGATAAATAATAGAAATAATAGAAATATATATTTTATATATATATATCAAGACGATTGATCAATAGTAGACAAATCGATGAATTCAAAACATTTTTCATATTTGAAATCTGACTTTCCAAAATCCCGTAATTTTGTCTAGCTTTTAGGTTGATTTTTACGCCAGTTTTGATCTGTGCAATGTCTTCATATTCTATCATGCACGATAAATTGCCTACTTAATACTCCGTAGAAAATAATTGACTGGACAGTGGAACCACCAAAATTATAAATGATATAGATAATTCAGTTAAAATGACCTTAAATTTAAAATAATAGGTAATAACATAGATTAATAATATACCTATAAATATCGCAATTTTTCAGTTAATTCCGATCAAATATATAAGAAGTTATTTAAAGTTATGAAAAGTGTAAATAAAAACTATTAATGTGCTTAAAATGTTTTTTTCAATTATCAACTAAATTTATAATGTATCAAAACTATCATAAAGCTCTTTGCCTGAAAACTTCTAATCAATATCTTCTACATTTCTTCCCAAAATAATGTATAAACACAAATGTCTTTTAATAAATTCCATTTTAAATATTCGTCATTTAATTTCATTTTTATTTAAAATATTTTCCACTACAAAAAATTTCTATTAATAAAAATGTCCTTTAAAAATATTTCCCATTATAAAAACTGTTTTTTAAAAATATTTTCCTTGATAAATTATTTCCATTAAATGTAATTGCAATAAAAATAATTTCCATTTCAAAAAAATGTCTATGTAAAAAAATTTCCACACAAGTCATTTTCCAAAGTATTTCGTTCCTATAAAATATTTTTTAAAAATGTATAGCCTTCAGATGCGTGTATAGCTCCCCGTATTCTTTTAATATGTGTTATTAACACTAATAATCACGTACAACTTTGCACTCGAACACAAAAGCCGTCCAAAAAAAGAATAATAAGTTGCCTAAATAATACTCCTTAAAAACGTATGGTGTAAAGTATCTTAGAAAAACGGTAACATAAGGAAATAGATAAAACACCTATGTATGTATTATTATCTTTCATTTGTTTAATCATTTTCAAACCGACATAAATATAAAATTGATAAATATATAGGAAATATTTTAATATATTATATTGATATGGGACCACTTACATAAATTAATTTTATATAAAATGTATTGAATAATTTTTTAATAATTAGATAATAATTTTTTTTTGTCTCCTAAAAATTACCTATATAGAACCCCTTAAAGATGCACATTGCACGTGCTAACATTCCCACAAGGCCCTTATAAACACATTATTTTTAAGGGGTTATGCATAGGTAATTATTTTAAGTAGATCGTAAATGATGCACTGATGCGTATATAGGTACTGCGTAAAATGATGCAATAGCAAAGTATTAGTAAATGAGCAATTTGATTTTGGGTGACATTTTGATCCGCAGTTTTATCGATCCACGGTGGGAAAATATGAACTACAGGGATAAATTGAAATTGTACTTTACCATGTATAAATGTAACATTTTAAACTGGAAACAGTTATATCGACAACGGAATCATTTTTGTTCGTGAATTATAAGAAGACATTTTGATCGGAGGACATTTTCAATCCACAAATAATAATTTAACCTTTAAATTAAGATAATAATATTTTAGGAAATTTTGATCCTTGTGGGAGGAGGGGGTTATTTAAATCTAAAAGATTTTCGTTGGTATACACGAATAAAAATGTTAACTATAGAAAAGTGACATTATTATCCAGTCACTTTTTAATTCACAGGTCATCAGATCAAAATGTTATCATACCTGACATAATATATTAGCATATTACTAGTCATTTTAGCGGTAGAATGAAACGTTTAAATTCTATAATTGGGGGACTAAAAGTAGCTTGACGACTGAAAACGATTCGGGTTTCTATATACTTTTAGTAGTTCGATTTTTAAAACGATAAAATATTTTTATTAGTCAATGACTTGCAAAATCTTGTATCGATCTGAGCACATTTAAAAACGTATTTATTCGTATTTAAAAAAGTTATTTAATTATTATTCACAGTTAAAAATTCCTAAAATGGAAAATCTACTCTAATTCGATTCAAGGTAGACTTATTGCAGATTTTATAATCGTTTCTGAAATATTCACATAACCAATATAAGAGCACCGAAGTAGTAGCCAAATCCGTATCAGACGTCATGGTAGTTTTAGTGAATATTTGTTTGGGGGTTTTCGAGGGTAAAAATATTTTAAAAATCTAAATTTTACGCACATTATACTTTATTTACTAGCAACTAATTTATTTACACATGTATCAAATATATAGGTATGCCGTAGAGTAATTAATATACTCGTAAATAATGTTATTTTAACTATCGTGTGAAAGGACGAACACAGGAAACGTCTTTAATTAACATTAAAATGAATATTATGGGTAATAATTGAAGGAATTTAAATGAGATTGTATTGTATTCTAATTATGTCCATCACAGGTGTCTGTTAGTCAATTAAGCGTTTCTAAATTTCTGATAATCGATTTATTAAAACTTTAGAGAAATGTAACATATCATCAATATCAATAATATTAATAATATTATAATAATATAATACAATAATATCATATACCTAATCAATATCTATCCAATAATATCTATAATAATCCGTATCAGACGTTGTGGTAGTTTTGAGGTAAAATTGTTAGAAGGTTTTCGAAGGTAAAAATATTCTAAAATTCTAAATTTTACTCAAATCATTCTTTATTTACTAGCAACCAATCTATTCGCACATGTATCAAATATATAGGTATACCGTACGAGTAATTAATATAAATAATGTGATTTTAACTATCGTGTGAAACGACGAACACAGGAAACGTCTTTAATTAACATTGACATGAATATTATAGGTATTAATTGAAGGAATTGAAAAGAGATTGTATTGTATTCTAATTATGTCCATCACAGGTGTATGTTGATCAATTAAGCGTTTTTAAATTCCTAATAATCGATTTATTAAATACTATTTCAAAATAATATATATATATATATATATATATATATATATTATTTATATTTGTTTTATATATATATTTTCATATTTCTATCAAATATTTAATATCGCATAATATATATTACATATATTATATTATGTCTTACATACAAATTCAGATTTTAACAAAAAAATTACCACTTCAAAGTACTTATCATCCTGTTGAAATTTGCCCTGGAAAATGGGTAATTATTGGACCTAGTCTTCTAGTAGAAAAGGTGTTTCCAGAAAAGAAAAAAAAACATACTCGTAATTGTTAATCCACTAGCTGGCTCATTTCTCTCAAAATCTATTTTATTAACATAAAAACAAATTCGAAAAGCCCACTTTGTTAGCGTGCTAAATTTCCGGTTTCTAAACCTAATAATTATAAATAACAAAATGTAAAAATAATTTATTGACAAATCTACAATGTCCATCGTAACTACCAATCTACTAGTAATTACATGTGATCGGACGGATAGATGGATAAATGAACGGATAGACCGACACAACGGGAATATAAGGTATTTAAAACTATGTTTAGAAACCTAAAACGCTAAAACCTAAAAATTTGATATTTTTTTTGAAAATTAATTGTTCCCCTATATTCAGAATCCTTGTGTTTGCCCTTGTTCTGGACACACGATATTTCATTCTCTGATGTAACCACAAATAACTTTTACCAAAACGGACCATTTGTAACGAAATGATTGTTATCATTAGTTTGTACTTTATTTTTTTGAAATACAGGGAGATAATCACAAAATTAAACAATTTAAATATATTAAAATTAAAAACATGTAATTCTCTTGTAAAAATAAAAATAAATATATATTATAAAAAAATAATACATAAAAATAAGTATTAATTATATGAATATATGAATATATTTTTTTTATATAAATAATAAACAATACATAATAATAATAAACATGTTAACAATTATTTTATTACCAATAGTTTCTTGGGTTATATTTGGTAAATCTGCATCTAGAAAGAAAAAACTTCATTAGTACCTACCATTACAAATAATTTACTACACATCTTATAAAATTTTAATATTTAATATTATTGATATGTGTTAAGTTTAATACCTATAGACTGATTTTAAGTTTTTCTCTTCGTCCGATTTAATAGAAAATATATAGATCTATCTAAGTAATATTTTGAATAAAATTTTGTAAATTCATAAAAAACAATGACGATAAAAAATTAGTAATGGAACTAATTATTATTATTAATTTTCAAAGTGCTAATAAACATTATTCAATTGTTAGATTTTCATTTTTCTTGAAATTTTCTAAAAATTGCCTATATAGAACCCATTAAAAATGGCCGCGCTAACATCCTCTTAAAAGGGCGTGATACCCACATTTATTGTCTCCGTCTAAATAAAGGGCAATATAGTAAAATTACGCTACGTAAAAGAAATGAATTAAAACGTTTACATTAAAATTAGAGCTAAAACATTTATTACCGATTTTGAAAAGGAGAATATTTTCTAGAAAATGACATACTTACATGGTCTTTTTGTAAAATATTGTTGGACCAAAAAGTTACAGTCATATAAAGAAAATGAATACTTAAAAACGCTGAAACTTCTTTGTTAAATAATGATTTAGAAAAAGGCTATGTTGTTTTCTTGAAACTATCCTCCTTTTTAAAATTGGTAATATGTATTTTTATTTTAATTTTAACGTACGTAATTTTAACATTCGTTGTTTTTCGAAACGTAATTTTACTGTATTAACAAATGCGCATATCACACTATCACGTGGTCCTAAGTTTACACAAAATGAATATAAATAATTGTTTTCATGAGCCCATGCTAGTTGAGGAGTTAACAAGTAATAATATTATACTTATCATATTTAATCTTATAATATAAGACTTTATGCCCGATATACACGAGGCTAGTGCTATTAGGAAAGCAAACTAGTTCTAGTAAGCTGGTAAGTCTAGCTTCGTGTAAATAGAATTAGCTACGTTTTTAAGCTAGCAAACTAGTGAGAAAAATAGTAAGCTAGCGTTTCAATCCAGGCCAGTTTAATAGGAAGGAGTTTTAATTTTTGAGCTAGTAGCTTATTTGGCGTTACAATACTTAGCAGAATATCAGAAATATCTGGAGCCATTCGCAGAATACTTTTGTACTCGCTTGGATCCTCACAACGAAGTTCTTCTAATAGCAGTGTTGACGCTTCACGTCTGTTCTTTCTTAAAATGCACGGTCTTGTCCAAATACGTTTTTCTAGCAACTCTTCAAATAATTTGTCTAGTATAACTTAACACAAATTCTGAAGCATCTGTTTTAGTCTAATTATGTTTCATCTGCGAAAATTGTTAATTTTTACCCACGAACTTGTAACTGTAGTCTCTGTTTATGTCGATACTGACTTAAAATGTCCTGGCATCGCGTAAACCGTTTTGCTTGTGCCAAGCCACGATAGTAAGCCCAAATAAGTGTCAAAAATTCCTAGCTTGAAAAACTAACTTCTTGTGGACCGGGCATAATTTTATTATTAGTAAAAATGTTGACATGATATACATTAACATAATAAATATTATAGGTAATTGAAAAATAAATATAATAAAAAAATTTTATTAATAAAAATTTACATAAACATTTTCCATAAAAATATCACTTATTAATAGCATACATTGACTTACACCAATGTCAAAAAAATCTCTTTTTCCAAATTCCATTTTATATTTTTTGATTTTAAATACATTTTTTACATATTGGTGAGACTTACCATAATTATGGTAGTATTTACTGACGCAAATTTATGAAAATATAAACTTATTAATATTTATTTTAATAAATAACATTGTTTTAAATTTAGTATACCACATATACTGTATAGTGTTTTGGTATTAAAACAAAAAGGTTTCTTAAATAGCTATTCTAAGAAATTTCAAATATTTTTCGAAGGTACGGGCACATACTCATTAAGTATACACTGATTTTGAAATTGTATAGAAAACCATTTTCATAGTGTTTAGCAATAAAGGACTATTTGGGGTTTGAAACCTACATAACAAATTTACTCCTTATTTTTTTTTTATATCTATACAAATGTGAATATTCTATTAAGAATATTAGATACTAGTATTTTAATGTCCATACCTCTTATACATAAATTGTTACGAGTACTTGGAAAATTGTTTTCTGGGCATTATTAATCTTGAATTTTAATGGTTTCATTAATATGAAGACTTCTAATTTTTATTACGGACAAAGGAGTATAACATGTTTTATTTTAATTTATTCCCAGAGAAAAGTTTGCATTAAACCAATATTTATTTTTGGCATAATTTTTTTTGCAGCTTGCACATTAATTTTGATTTATCCCGTTCGTCTTTTAATATTGTAGTATTATCCGAATGTATAAATAATATTTTAATAATAAGTATAATAAAGAGTAACAGCCCTAAAACAGTTCCTTGTGGGACGCCATAATTTAATTTAGTGTGTTTTTTCACTTTGAACATTATACGAACCTATTGAATATGATTTTCTGGAAAATTTTTAATTAAATTATTATCAACACTTCGAATACTATATCCATCTAACTTCATTAACAATATTTTATGATCAACCGAATCAAGTTTGGTCGGTTCCGAAGTCATAATTTTCTGACATTTCCGATTCCTGAAAGTTCTTTAATTCCGAGTTGAAAGTTTAAAAAAATAAAAACTATATTCGATAATTTTTTAGTCAAATGTAATATTATATAGTTGTTTTAGATGTTTTTAAGACATTTCAAAGAATAACAATATAAATAATTTTAAACAGGTTAACTATTATAAACCCTGGATTTGGATCCGATGGAATCGATGAGTGATAATAATTATTGTTCCATTTTAAACATCATAATTTCCGATGGAATCTCAGGTGACTTAGGTTAGTTTAGGTTTTTGACTCATCTAGTCTGCTAGTTGGTTCATAAGAATATGTTATGAATTTTATTATCAGTAAACAGTCTGTGCTACCATCATAGTATCGATAATTTCCCCAAAATTATGTTTCTTAGATTATTATGATAACATCAATAAGTAATTTAATACACATTTATAATATGACATGCGATTTAAAATAAACGTAGCATAAACAAAACACATAGAAGGATTCCATCCATGACAGCTTCTCTTTTTAACTCTTACTTACTCGATACTATTTCACGACCATGATAAGATATATGGATAAGGGGAAGAATAATGCGCAGTACATTTATGCATTATTCTGAAAAATTCCTTTTAAAAGGAATTCTCTGAAACTATTTATTCCTGTTATACCAATTTATCCAAACTCCTCGGTGCCGGGCTCGTTTATTGGCAGTTAAAGGTAGCCTGCGTATAGTACAAAAAAAAAAAAACATATTCACTTTTTTAGGATACCTTAATATGTCATTATCATAATTTACAACTATCACTGGTGACACAGCAATATCCGATTAATAGGATGGTTTAGTTAAACAAATTAAACATTTTGAAAATTAAAATTGTATGATAACAGTAGATAATTTTTAAAAATAAATAAATCGAAGAAAAACGAGTGTTATTTGAATTGCTTTGTATATGTTATTATAATATTTTATAAATTAAAAATGTCCAACAAGCCGAGCAAAGATCGTCTCCGGGTCTGGGTGTGCACGGAATATAACCTAACCCAATTACTCTACAATTATATACGAGTCGTCCGACGATGATTTGCGTCCTCAAAAAAAAAAAAAAAAATGAAATAAAACGATGTGTGATACGAGAATTCAAATATAGTATTTTCAGATCCTCTGAGACCTAGTATATTATAGGTTAGTATAAATAAAAAACAAATTTTTTTATCTAACATGGTTTTTTCGTATATATTTGAGCATATTTTTCATACGTTTTAACAACATTATTCTATCTCAAAGCGATATTTACGATTATTATTGTTTGAAATGATTATCAGTTAGGTATAATGTTATATAATGTTTATATAATGTTAAATTACAATATAATAATAATATTAAATTACAAAATCCTAAATAATTATATAAATTATAACATGAGTAGTACTTATATGGCTATATTAGTATTTTGCACATAATAAATCATTGGTAAGTAAGGGGCGATATAGATATGGTTGTTTATACTTCAGAAATATGTGTTTAAGATGTTTACAATCCAGAAATGTAATTTTTGGAAAACTGAGATATGAATTTTCAAATTCCAGAAATAAGCTTTCCAAAAATGCGTTTTATAGATTTAAAATCCCAGTAATTTCTAGCATTGGCCAAAATATACACAGAATAAAATATATAGATGAGTTTTTACATTTTAGAAATTAATTTTCTAAAGATCAAAGTTTTAGAAATGCGCTTATCACATTTTTATATATTCCTAAAAAGTCGCACAAAAAAAAAAAAAAAAAACAATTAAAAAAATACAAAATTAACTTTTTTGTAGTTGTTTAAAACAGGGTATTTTTTCAAAATTATTTTTACCAAAATCTTGAAGATTCTATAATAATAAATGTTTTGTGTAATATCTGTGCTTTTATTCTTATATCTTGCACTTTAGTAAAGTAAATTATAATTTCTAAAGCTGACAAAATATGTTCTCTGGTTGTATAGAAAACCGGAAGTGTATATTGGGAAAAAAAGCTATTTTATTTTAGCTTGTCAAAACTCAATATAATATATAAAAAATTGTTGACACTGTCTTAAACATATTATATTATGGTGTGTATGATGTTCTTTTAAGCGTCCAAAGCGTTTAAAAGTAAAACAAAATATTTAAAACCTTCCGCAAAAAGACAATAAATATAGTTTAAATACATTTTTGTTCTGGAAAATATAAAATTCATTGGACTTACATATTATACCCGTTTTTTGGTTAAATTCAAAATTCAAAATTGTATACGTTTAACGCATTTCTATATTATACACGAAAGTGTTTTGTACGTTTTTAAAAATCGACTCTAGTGCTATATTAAATAGTCAGGGAGACTATGCATCTCCCCGACTTAGACCTGTTTCCGCTGATAATTCTTCTGACACTTCTGTGTTGGACATAACCTTGCTCTTTGAGTTTTGTACAAATGTTTATACTAGTCTCATCAGTTTTGCAGGGATCCCAAATTGAGTCATTACTATCCAAAGTCTATATCGATTTATTGAGTCATACGTCTGTCTGAACTTTTATTATTATAATTATTAAATTATCTGAAAAAAAAAAAAAGAAAATTATCGGGCAGTATACCTACCGCTTCGATCAGTTCAGGAACCTTTTATAAACAACATTGCGCTGTTGAATTCGAAGACGACCGAAAAAAGACGACGAGCATATTATTAATTATTATTAATTAACACTTAACAAAAATTAGGACCTTTTCAACAAACGACCAACCATTTAAGGGTAGAACACGATTCCACGTGCTCATTGTTCGACCTATTTTACGACACTATTCCGTGTGATGTCTAAATGGAATATTGTCCCGAAGCTACAAGTTACGAATACGGTAATATATTTTTTTTTTTTCTTTATCAGTGAGTAACCAAATGTACAAACGATTAGCGTTTAATATGCAAAAGTACTTCTTTTGGTCGTATCTATAACTTGACAATGTCGCACTCAATCGTGAGGTTTTTGAATAAACAATAACAAGTTCCCAAAAAGGTAAAATGTAAATTAACTTTTAAATTCTTACCCAATTTAGAAATTAGAACGGTCCGGTCAAAAATGATTTGCACGAAATATAAAATATAGATAACAATATTATAGTACCTTAGTCACCAAATATGAAATAATACATTATATTCGTTTCCACTACTTTTATATTTTCATCATAGTTTTTAATCGATATAACAATAATCGTTAAAATAGAAAACAATTCTTTACATTACATCGAATTTCCGGATTAATGTAATTTTTTATCGGCAAAACATGAATAGGTCCAGCACATGCCTTGGCGGAATCATTCCAACAAGTCGTGGCCTAAAATCGTTGGACCGTTATAGTGAATATTTATAGTCGTTTTCTATACGGCGACACATTTCTTAAGTAAATGGTCCAATGGCCCAACAGAATACGTCATTGGGTCTTTCCAATAACGATTTAATGTGCACAATTTGAGGAGTATAAATTGTTGGATTATTTGTTTTATCGGTAAAGTCGGAAAGATCAATACGAAATTTATTATATAACGTCCAACAAATGCACGCGCAGGACATTTCCAACAAATGCACGCGCAGGACATTTCCAACAAATGCACGCGCAGAACATTTCCAACAAATGCACGCGCAGGACATTTCCAACAAATGATCGACAAATCAGTGAAAGGCTGGTACGGTCTAGTTGTACTTTTGCACCATTATTATTGGCCAACATAATAATATAATGGCTGTATACCGAACGTGATTATACCAATAGTGATATATTGATTTTTTTTTTTTTTTTTTTTTTTTAAATCACGTTATATTTTACATGGCGGAGAAAATGATACGAAAATAAACGACTCGCTTTTTAGTTTTATACTTTTTATTATTTTTCATCAATATAACAATAGTTTCGTTTTACACCGATACACATATAATATTATAATATATATATAAATATATTTTGTATTTGTTTTTCGATTGTATTCACGTGCGAATAATATCTCATTTTTTCGTTACAACACATATTATAATAATAATTATTATTATTAGGTATTCTCTCTCTCTCTGGTCTTACATGTACACATAGCCGTTGCACACGGTGTTTATATAATATAAATATGTTGTATGTATTTAACACATCATTATTGCATTATGTTATAAATATCGTCTATATCATAGTAATACGTGTGCTATGTAATACATATATCGTACAAAATGTTGTCAGTATTTATAAATCATAATAATGGTTTTTAACGCATGACAAAAAAAAAAACAAATTTATCTTTTAGAAATTTCGAGTTTGATATTTATGGGAGGGGGGGGAGGGGAGACCTGTCAAATATATAATAAATATTTAATAATTAGTCGAACGATATAGAAAAAAAAAAAAAAAAAACGTTTTCAAAAAATGTAAATTGTTTGTTGTTTTTTTTTTTTTTTATTTCAAAGACAGAAATACAATAGAATCATCCAAAGGACAGACAGTTCTGGGACGAGAGAAATTATTACTGCGTAGGTATAGGTATATTTTTGAAAACATTTTTTTTTTTCTTTTTTATGTTTTTTACAATCACGAATTTTTTTTTAAAAAATGATCATAATAAAAAAAAAAATGAACATAATATTATATTACGCATATTACCAACTAGGTATACAATATAAATTCAGAGGGGTGAGAGCAGAGATTAAATGAGACATCGGATGAGTGATGACTACAAATATAATATACATATTATATTAATAGTTATTATGTACCGGGTCTCGCTTTGTACACACATTTCGTATTTTACTATTATATATAAATTTATCATAAAATCGTGAACAATTTTTTTAACAAAATTTTATTTCACCTAAACATTTAAAAAACATTAATTTATATATTGCCTAAGTACACACACACACACACATATATATATATATATATATATATATATATATATATATATATATATATATATACGGAAATTTTGTATTTTTTCTTCGTTTTTCATACATATAACATTATATATATATATATATAAATATTAAGCTAACACGCGTATATATAATATAATATATATTACTATAAATTAAAAAAGTGTGCTATAAACTATAAAAGTATTTTCGAACGTCAAAATTTTGTAAACAATGAAATAAATTAAAAAAAAAATCATTTGCGATATAACATTATTTTATCACAAATTCATTTGTAAAACACGATTTAAAAAAAAAAAAAAACCTAAGAACAATTTTTTTAAAAAACTGAAAAAACTAAAAAACACTATTCATCTTACTTATTGGCTATTAATACTTTAATTATAAATTTCTTATAATTTTTCAAAAATTCAATCAAATCATTACTCATATAATATCGTACCTATGCGCTTTATCAGTTGTCACGGACAGTTTATCCCATGGAACTTTTTTATTTTTGTAAAATGTACAGTGTACACCCACATACAATATTATATTTTATATACTTACGCATCATATACACATTTATCTATCTATCTTTCTATCTATCTATCTATAATAAATATATTAATCCAATACAATTTTTTTAAAAAAAAGGCATTTCGAAATTTTAAATCACAATTGTTTTTTAATCTGGTTTTATCATTGTTTTTTTTTTTTTTTTTTTTTTTTTTTTATCATAGTATATTTTAATGTATAAATAAGTGATGATAGCAAGTTAAAAAAAGATAATATAAAGTTTTTTTTTTTTAAAAAAATGGTTTTTCGTTTCGTTTTATATACTTGAGCAAAATCGGAATTGTTTCGTTGTACTTTACACACATAATATAATAATATAGCAAAAAGACAATAAATATAGTTTAAATACATTTTTGTTCTGGAAAATATAAAATTCATTGTACTTACATATTATACCCGTTTTTTGGTTAAATTCAAAATTCAAAATTGTATACGTTTAACGCATTTCTATATTATATACGAAAGTGTTTTGTACGTTTTTAAAAATCAATGAAATATATAAAGTTTTTATTTTTGAAATATATATATTATATAAATAAACCACTTTTTTCATTATTATAAATATGGTAAACAGTATATACCTATATATATATATATATATATATATATATAGATAAATTACGCGCTAAATCCCGTGCATCAGCAGCAGCAGTAAATTTAGTCGTCTATATTATACTTTTTGAGCTTTTTTGAGGTTAGGTTAGTATTTATAAAATAATAAATTTCGCGAGAATAATAAATTGTTATTAATAGAAAATAAAAATATATAAATATATATTAATGTTTAAGTACGGTTCTTTTTTAGTAAAATGTTTTCATTTATTCATATAATAATCATGTTTTCGTTGTTTTTTTTAAACTGACATATATATGTATATGGTAAAATATTCGATAAACGTTCAGTGTAGTAAATTGCATACTATATACGTTTACCTTTATGCACAATATTATTTAATAATTATAAATAATATAATTCAAAAAAACACGTTGAAATTCTTAAAAATTACATACAAAAACGAGAAAAGACGAAAGAAAAAAAAAACAAAAAAAAAAAATATTCGTTTTTAACTTTTAACTTAAAAAAAAGCATACAAAAATAGTTCGAGAAAAATTTTACAGAAATATTATTACATAATAACATAATAATATGTAACATTACGTGTAATAATACAGTAAGAATAATATTGAAAACTTACACCAACAACGTATATATAATATAATCGTATTAAATTAATTATTATTATTAACATGTAATCTTAAAAAATATTTTTATAAATTATGGTTATGTACACAACAACAGCAGGGGGTTTCGTTGACTATATAACATTAATTAATTAATAATTAATAAGTTGAGAAAAAAAACGCGTTTTCGGGAACAAAAAATATTTAAAAAAAAAGAACAATATTAATAATAATAAATGGTAAAAACAAACTGCACTTTGTTATATATACTTGGTGCAGTGCATACACAGGTACAATATTAATTATTTACATGACTTATATTATAATATCTTTAATTGTTTTTTTCTTCAATTTAATTATTTTTCGTTCCGAATCGAATTTATTTCCTAAAATTAAATTAAATTAAATAATAATAATAATAATTAAAGAGTTTGTACAAGTTTCGAGATATTTGTTTTAAATATATTAATAATAATAATAATAATAATAATATTTACTAAAAAACGTAGAGATCGGTCAAACTAACAATAATCAAAACTGTATCATAATATATTAATATAATCTTCGTTTTTTTTTCTAGATAAAATTTTCAAAAATGTTCGAATATTTTAATATGTTTTTTTGTTTAAATTTTCGAATTTTTCGAAAATATTTTTATTTTTTTTAACACAACATATTGTTAAATATAATATAATAATATCTTCTCGGTTAATTATTGTCAGTCTTTACACACATACACACGCATCACACACGACGACAGTATTATATATATGATATATCTATACAGCGGCTGCAGGAATTTTTTTTAAATTATTTTAAAAAAAATATGTATAGCGGCGGCGGCAAACACGTATAACACATATTATACACGTAGTCGGGGAAACAAAAAAAAAAAAAAAAAAAAAAAACATAAAATTAAAAAAAAAAGAATTAAAAGTTTTCAAAAACACGCGTTATTTACAATGGCGGTCAAATTCGAGAACGAATTTCCAAAAAAACTCAAAATACTCAAAAATGGGATAACGCCAAAAACACATATTTTGCAGTGCAACACACAAATCATATGTACAATAGTTATTATAAATATTATATATGTAAAAAAAAAAACGATGTCGACGTATTCGGTTGAGGATCACGTCGGCGGAAATAACAATAAAACAAAAAACAAAATCGTTGACGATATTCGATAAATCGATACGATTATATAATCGTCGATGTTTTCCTCGTTTATTTTCATGCACCAGAACAATCGATCTCGACTATGTCTTTGGGCACGTCCACAAATTGGTACACGAGCCTCTGACCGTCAACTTTGGCCAGAATTCCTCTCTGATAGTAATACCTATAATAGAATAAAAAAAAAAAAACAGTTAGTGATTTTTTTCCAAAATCGAGTGTTGCCACTCATTTGCATCGGAAAGAATCTATAGGAATTTCCCTTAAGGTTTTCATAAATATATAGAATGCCGATAATGCAGATAATGTGGTGAATTATATGAATACAAGCGAGTGAACTAGAACGAAAATACTCAAAATCATCCATTGATTACCTATTTGAACATTTCAATAAATGGAACAATTATTTGTTAAAAAAATTCATCAAAAATATAATTTAAAAAAATAAAATAAAAAAATAGTGTAAAAAATCAAAAATATATTCTAATTTTTAAAGTTAAGGATTTTATCTACGCGTATTCAATTCAGACATACCTATTATTACAATATTATCAATAGTTTTTTTTTAATAAAAATTAATAAATTAACATTTAAAAAAATATGTGTAGGTAAAATATAAGTATATACATTTACACAAATAAATAAAATTGGCAATTACTTGGAGGATTTAATTTTTTTATGATATAATATAGGTATAGACTATCTAGAACAATATAATATTATTTTGAATATTAACTAATTTTAATTTTTATAGTTCATTGTTTATAAATAACAATATAAAAATATTAAAAACAGGTAAATTGAATAATTTTTTACACGATTTTGAATTGTATAAGTGTATAGTGATGAATTATGTTTTTGACGAACTGTCAAACTTTCTCCAGAAAGGGACAAAATTATTATGTTCGAAAATCGTATACAAGGAAAATCGGCTATATATATATATATATATGTATATAGGTAATATTATATACCTGTTGATGCGAGTGATACGAGGACTTTGGAATCGTACAGGTGTTTGGTTATTTGGTTATTTTTCGCTAACGAGGAAATTACGTAACCATATAGTTGCCGATGATAACGTTCGAAAAATGAAATTTTAAACACGTATACTATGTTATAATTTACGGTCCGTTATTATATATGTATATATTATATTGTTTTCGTTTGATCAAGCAAAATATATTAATTAATAGATAAAATATACCTATATAAAATTATTAAAATGTATAATTCGATGTTTACAAACAAAGTCTGGTCGAATTAAATGTATAAGGAGGTTATAGGTGACACGAGCGTTTCAGTATATTAATAAATGATACATTAACGTAGATCGCGAATGTGCAGTATACAAATATGAGTTTTTTTCGAAAAAAATTTAATATTTTACGTTTTTGAAAATACTTGTTTTTTAGTATTATGATAGGTATATCTACAATACACAATAGTAGATTCAGAGGTTCTTAAATAAAAGTTATATTTTATATATATATACGAGTATATATAATGTATTATTTTTTTAGGTTAATTTTTGAGTTTAAAACACTAAAATTCGCCTACACAACATTAAACGTATACGTTTTTTTTTTTTTTTTTTTATTGTGTCTTTTTACATTTTGGAAATTTCCCCTTGTACCCCTTAAGCCATATATACCTATCTACATATTATAATATACAATATAGATCGATTTGTACCTGAGAGCTCGTCCCATAGTCTCGTAGTTCATGTCTGGTTTGTTTTTGTGTTCTCCCCAGAGCTTGGACACCGCTTTGGAGTCGACCAGTTTGAATACGCCTTTTTCTCGGTTAAGCCATTTGATAAACCTCGGGCAATAGTCCGAGTTCTGCAACAATTTGAGCAAAAACTCCCACAAGTACGTCGTGGAACCTGTATACAGAAAACAAAATCCCGCGTTATAATAAATTATAAATCGTTAAGTATGGGATTAGAAAAAAAGCAAGTAAAAAAAAAAAGCGACAAAAAAAAAAAACAAATGATAATCGTATATTTTTTAATAATACTAATAATATCATGATTTTATTCAACAATCTATAATTAATAAAATATTGCAATTTCTTTACGAATATTGAAAATAAATAATAAATAAACCTATATAAATACACAATAAAATAATATTGTCCGTGTAAATTCCCTGTACGTTTTAAATAATGTGAATTATGTGGTGTGTATATAGGTGTAATTATGCTTTTTTTCCATTTCCTATTTACCATAAACTCGTCGTGCATATTATACGTATATAGATATACTATACACGCTGCACGACGTCGAAAGGGTTCTAAAATAACATGCACTTTTCCGAACTTTGATGATCGTAAAGACTGGCGTATAATCCACATAAACCGATCATTTTTATATCTCCAAATAATATTGATACACAGTAAAATTAATTTTGTGCACAGTAGTAGTATTTCGCGTTTTTAACTTTAAACCTAAAATTTGGGGTAAAAAAACGAGTTTGAAAAATAAAATAAGACCCTATATATACTCGTATATGTCCTTAAGCCAGCGATTTAATACGATATTATATACTATTATTGTTAATTATTAGGACCCGGATTTCAATGTAAAGTGCATTTTTTTGAGGGTGGTTCTCTAGAACAATGCATTCTACGTACATAATTCGATTCATGTCACAGAAACTTTGAAAGAAACTGCATTGTTGGCGGGTTTTCACTATTTTATTATTTTTAGCATATTTTTCGGTAATTTTATTAATTTTTAGTGTCCATATTTATATATTATATGAGATTTTTATGTAACATTTGGTAGATATAATTCAAAATATTATCATAAGAAATGTTGTTTTTTCATAATATTTTTCGTAACAACTGTCAAACGATCGTTTTATTTATGATTTTGATATAAACTCTTCTTATTATCTATCTACAGTACGATTAACGGCTGTGGTACGTCCCCGGGACTCGTACAACTAATATTAACTAATATTATTCAGTGTCACATCGCGATCGTGTTTATTTCGCGTTCGTTTTATTCACCGGTCAAAACGTATACCTGCTGCATAGCCATAACGTGTAGGTAATCGAATTTTTTAGTCATCATTTTTTAAACTTGAGATTTTTAAACATCCTTTAATATTAAAATTTGGATCATTTTTTTAAGGCCAAAATGAATTTTTCAGGGCATTTCAAACAATTTTTTGGAGCGTTTAAATACGGGCCCTAATTATTATTATTATTATTATTATTATTATTATTATTATTATTATTATTATTATTATTATTATTATTATTATTATTATATTAAGGACGTATACCTTCTCGGCTCTTCCTCTTGGGTCCCGTGGCCGGACTGCAGGACGACTGTTGCACGACCGATCCGGGGGAACCGACAGCGGCGGGCCGTCCGACGGCTCCGTACTTTTTGGGCTTCTTGTTCTTCGGGACGACCGCCTTCTGGTGGTACTGCATGGCCGCGGCGGCCGGTCCGCCAAAGTTCATGTAGTACAGGTCGTTGAGGTTGGCGGCCGCACCGGCGCCGGGCTGATCGATGATGCCGTTGGGTTGGTAACAGCCGTTGGCGGCGGCGGCCGCTTGGATGACGGAACCGCGGCCGATGACGGTGCCGGCGCCCGGGAGCGTGGCCGCGGGCGGGCACGGTGGCATGGCGAAGTGGCCGGTGGACGTGGGACTGACCGCCGAACCGTAACCGACGGCCGAGGGGTAACCGGCGACGCCGCCGTAAGGATCTGGAAAGGGAAAAAAAATAAAAATGAAAACGTTACGGTAAATCGGTCGGGCGCATATTATAACGATATTATATACACAGCGGTCATTTCAAGGGCATTTTAAGTGACATTTTGTTCTTTCTAAAAAGTGTGTGTGTGAAAAACATAATATCGTTGAAGAAAAAAATTTAAAAAAAAAAAAAAAAGAATGAAAAAATATCGATTTTCGATTTCACGGAATAATATAATATATTATCGTCCGCGTGTGCAGTGTGTGTATATGTATATATGTATATACAGCGACCTTGATAATATATATACAGCGTCGCGGTGATGGCGGAAGCGTATATACATATATATATATATATATATATATAGTTATTACAATCTGCATAAATATTTCGAGTGTGTGCGTAATAGCCATTATTATTATTACTATTATTACTAAAACTTCATATATATATATAAGTTCGTGTACTGCTGCAGGTCCCCCCCCCTCCGATATATTGAGATATTAAGCATTCCGAATACGTTTTTTTTTTTTTTTTACTGCAATATATTTATATATATATATATATATATAGCATAAAACAAACTGTCGTATATTGTTTATACATATATGTACATAGGTATAGGTATATATATATATATATATATATATATAATAAACGGAAAGAGACCGTAATGATGATCATGACGTCGAGTATATATATATATTATATAGAAATATTTTATCGTGTGCATTTTTATTTTTTTTTTATCCGGTCCTGCAGCACGCGAGACGTCCTTAAAAGGAAAAACGCAAACGGCATAACCCGCGCCGTGCAGTACATACGCTGTACGCAGCGTATATCTCTACCTAATAATATCATATCGACATCCAATACATTATATATATATATATATACGATAATATGCGGCTTTATATGCGATAAATTACCGTACAGTAAATTGTACAGTACCTACTCATTATATTTCACTCGATGAAAATAAATTTAGATTTTCATTTTACTTTGGTTTTCAAAACGAGAATATCTCGTGTATCTGATCTGTATGTATAATACGTGAGCGTAGGCAGAACGTTTCGAAATCATTTTTTTAAGGGGCACAGAACAGGAAACTTGCGCAATTTATTCTTTATTATTATTATTCGAAAGAAGACTGGAATATTATTATAATGCTGTAAAAAGCGTTTTATATATCCCGGTACTTATATATACACATGTTTTATTACTGTACAGCACGATTAACGGATTTCCGTTCAGTTTTGGCCGTATTTATTTTTTAATTTAATTCCGCGTTTTTCTACTTCGTATTAGCGAAATAAAAACCATTTGTTACGTGAATTTTCATAGGAGAAAATAAATTTACGACGATTAAAACGGCAATTTGTATACGCGTTTTCTTGTCGCGAAACCCAGACGGTGTTTTTTTTTATTATTATTATTCGTTCGCCTTGAACTTGATCGACCTCCTACTCCTCTCTTTATCACTACACAGCACACACATGTTCTAGCTGATTTTACCGATTATATTTCACATATCTATAAGAAAGTCGCGGAAAAATATTTATACCTACATATATGTACGCGTTTTTTAAACCTAAAAAAAAGATATTAATATCGTTTACTCAATTTTGTAGGTATCGAACGCGTTAAAATAATCAACGCTCTCGCGTTAGTTCCGTGTATTTAGTCGGTACGTTTACTAAAAAAATCTTGCCGGTACAACAGCAGCCGTGCTATTTTCAGATTGTAGCATACGGGGTCGTCGTCGTTCGTTGCATTCTTGCAATTAATTCCGTCGACCACGCATAAAATATAAAACATATAAACGCTAAAAAATACTCGGTGGCGCCAAAGTCTAATTTGAAACTGTGTAAAACGAATAAAAAATGCTAAATTACAACTGAGGATATGCTCAGAGAAAGGAAACCTGTATCGGTTATAATAACATTAAATCATCTCGAATAATATCTATTTGGTGCTACTTAAAACTATTAATAAGTAGTAACATTATGATATAGAGATTAACATGTCGCGATGACTTTAAATGCTATAAACGCTATAACCGATTCGTGACATACGTTTATAAAGTGATTTTTACAAGTTAAAGGACATTTGTTAGGTTTTATGAATAGGCAAGTTAAATATTAACCGTTACTCTCAGCCCAACGTTCATTTCATCTATATAATAAAGTGACGACCCAACGTGTGGAGCTCAAACCCACGACTCCTAGATTTTATAAATTTTTTGGCACTTTTTTACTGTTTCTAGAATATAAATGCAAATTTTTTTTAGGTCAACGACATTCCATAATCTTTAGTCTTTACTAATAATAATGTATTAGTGTTTTTACGGCGGAAATCTTTGGCAATCGTTTGCGCGAGCAGACCTCGCTTGCGAAACTTTTACTCTTTCGCAAACTGTAGAAAAAAATGAGAACCTACAAACGACGACGATTACGTTTGCTACATAGTATTATAATACGGTAGGTATACTGCATTATAATATTATGATGATAATACAAGTGTGTTTATTTTGTTGACACGGTGGCGTCGAGAAAACATTTTTAAAAACGATAACGACGTGGCCATTCACTAATAACATGGTCGGCGTATGCGTATAATTTTCGTTTTCATATTCTTTATATTATAATTTATAACATATACGTTTGATTTATGATGATTATTTATAAACTATAATATACACTCTATGCACAATATATTATATTGAGCAACTGCACGGTGCACACACGATAATATAACTCCGTATATTGGCATTATTATCGTTATGATCGATTCGACCACGATTGCACATGTGTTGGTTTGGAAATCTGAAACCTCATAGGAGGGGAGGGGAGTTTTCTATCAAAATGATTTGAAAATTTTAGCCCGGAAAATTAACTTTTAACATTTTCAATATAATGTTTTGAAAACGTTAATTTTTCAGACCATGGAAATCGCGTTTCCTGATGAGACGTTATTTTACTTTCTGGAAATATTATAGTTTTGGGGTGATGGGGGAGGGAAGGGGGAGGAGTATAACGTGAAAATTCCGATCGTTCGACGTGGAATCGAAGAGGTTGGACAGTGGACGCGTTAGTTTCGTATTGTAAACTGAAATGATAGAAGGGGTAACGGCGATCGAATAGATTTCGTGTCGAACCAGAAAAGAGAGGGGGACTATAATATAGAGTGGTAAAAAAAAAAAAAATGGAGAAAACCCGAATATATATATACCACCTATACCCACGTCGAACGCGGAAGTCCTACACAGAAACGTACAACGGAATTTGCGCGCGTGAGACGATACGGCGAGGTGGATGACGCGCGGAAGACTCCCGTGAAGCATCGCCACACCGCCCGACCTTCGACACGGCGGCGGCGCCACGTGACGAGGCGTTACGCAACGGACGAGTTGGCGACGGGCGCGTGTCTGAACGACATGTCGTCGTCGTCGTCTTCGTACATATTGTTATATTATTGTTGTAATTTTTGGCAATGTAATAATAATATTATAATCGCACAACGCCAGAATGATATGATAGAAAAAAAAAAATGATACGCGTCAGTACGGGCGGAATTTTTAATTTCACGAAATCCAATTCAAATCCCCTCATCAGCAGAACATCATCGTGTTTGGCATTGTCAAAATGTGAGAAGGTATTATTGTTGTGCTTAATGATCATCATCTTTTTCATTATATTTGTGCAAAGTATATAATATATAATGTGGACCCCCCTCCCACGGAAAATGAACGAAATAACACGGCTACACAGCTACAACAGGTGCAGTTGTAATATTATACAATGTTATTGTTGTGGACTTGTATTATACTATATAATATACATCACGTTATGTTATTACGATTGTTATTATTTATTAATTATATTACGCTGTTTTTTTTTTCACTGCACTACGCACGTCGTCTCCTAATCTCCGCCGTCACTCCTCCGCTCTATGCACCGTACACACAAATCCGACGTCTGCGACCTTTATTACACCGTGTGCGATTACTTCCTGAACGCGATAACCGCCAAGCGCGTACACAATAATATTGTAATTGCACTGCGTCTGCGGCTCCTCTTATCTCGAATCGACACTCACGTACACACGGCATACAAAATTATACATACATAATAATATTATTTCAATAAATGTATATGGACGAGAAGATAACGGACGACGAGAAAAAAAAAATGTATAATACGCACGCGTATATAATAATATGTAAGGTTAGGTGAACACTCGCCGCCTAACCTCTCCCATACGACACATTGTGTGTCCGATGACTGGCGGGATTTCGCACATATAGGTACCATTTATTTTAGGTACTTACGATAGTTAGTTTAATATTGAAATTAAAGTGATTTTTTTTTTTCAAATTCTTTTGCAGTAAACGAGTATTTATATATATACACAATGTACCTACACATCATTTTACATATTATATATATGGAAGATTTGTGCGTGTGCGAGAGCCCTCCCCTCATTCTCCTCTCTCCCCCCACGGGTCGAGTGAGAGTTAACCTTGAAGTGTTAGTATGTCATTGCTCTCTCTCTCTCCTCTGCGGACGTGCGCGAGCGCGAACGCGCAAGTCGTCGGCTAAACGCAGGCGGTCACGTGACGCGGCGATCACGGAGAGGTTCTCCCTTTCCGCAAAATCACGAAGAAAAAAAAACCCCACCGCACCTATATATTATATAGTCGCCCCGCGTTGGCAACACTGCCAAACTCGTTTTCTTCGCAACGATTTTTATTTCACATAAAATATATAAGTAGGTATATATATTATATATATATATATTTATTGTGCCCACTACAACACTATATTCTACACACTGTACACGACAATGTATCTTTTTTAATATATACAACCACATGCATACACATACGCACACATGCTATCGTATATTTTATTATTATTATTATTATACACTGTGTACAACTGCTGTTGCGACTTGCGCCAAAACGGCTATTACTGACCAACCGCACGGCCAATAAATTTACAACACCCGACGTCGGCGTTGTACTATCCTGCCTCTGCGCTCGGCGGAGGGCAGGTCGGAGGAGAGACCGGCGAGAAAGAAAGACGACGACGACGATATCGTGTGGATCGCGGCGGAAAAAAAGAATGTCGCAGAATGACTCATTTCGCACGATCTCCGATAAATATATACGATTTTTGTTTTCGTACACTTTTCAGTAACCCAATTTCGCTCTCTTTCTCGCTCGACCAATTATAGCTAAATACCGATCTGCAGGGTCACCAGTATCATTTGGCATTTGAAAATTAACTAACAGTGTATATTAATAAACTTACGGTTATTTCGCATAAAGAGCGGATGTTTGGGCGATGAAGGTGCCGGACCGGGATGGTATGCGCCCGGCGTTGGAGCGTTCACGCCGTAGATCCTGGAGAACAAGTCCTGATGTTGTTGCTGTTGCTGTTGTTGCTGTTGTTGCTGTTGTTGCTGTTGCTGTTGCTGTTGTTGCTGTTGGTGGCATTGTGCATTACTATGCGGGTCTGGACTCGTACGGCGGCCGCAAGAAGAGACTGAAATGGCATCCGAAAAAACAAAAACAAAAACAAAATTATTACTAAAAGTCATATCGTATATTATGATAGTGTGAAAACAGCGTGGAACTCTGGAAGGGGAAATTCATATATGGGAACAATGGGGGATCCAGGTCGGCGGTACATATAGATATTGGGCACTGTAGTAGTAGCGTTTTCTACTTAGAACATAGTTGGAATAATTACATAAATGTCAATAAGATAATCTACTCCAATAGAACGAAAAACCGAATTTCGACCAACTCAAAAGCAGCTATAATAGGTCGAGAATTTAATGTGAAATACACTGTAGAGTTGAAAGAGACACAATATACCTACAGTTATTATGTGACTTAGACATTTTTAAGTTTGAGTGTTTTTTTCATTAGTAGGTATAAGTGAAAATATTCTGGATCAACCCCTGGATGGAAAACTTGGGATTTATTTTAAACATTATTTAAAGAAAAATGGTTTCTTTTAGAGATGATGGATTATATTGGATTATTTTGTTACGATGTAAAAATGTAAGCAGAAAATGTATGCAAGATGATCAATTGTGAACATAATCTGACCTTGGTGGTGATACTGGTGCGGTTGAAGTCGAGCCCTGAGCTCTGTATCGGTGGATGTGTGGCCACTGCTGCTGCTATCCACGTCGGACACACCGGAGTCCGCGGGGCTGGGTGGTAGAGAGCCTGAAATAATACAAGAAACACGTTACAGAGATATGTACTGAAACACACGAATAAGTCTTATACGATATTATATTATACAATATTACGATGGTATACTATTATAATATTATACGTGTATGGGGTTTTCTCGAAATAACGTGTGTCATATCCGCCGATATTTTGCATTACGATTAAATTTTTCGTTTTCGTATTATTATTACAGGATTTATAGGATCAAAAAATACATACAATCGGTTCGTGCAAAACAATGTGTCGTAAAAATCACCTCGTTACGACGGTTTGCCGTATATGGCGTCACATTGTATTTGAGTTTTTTTCCCCTCAGAGATAAAACACGAGGTTTTTCGTAAACAACAATATGTGTGTCCAGCGGTTTACAGCCACAAATATTACGACTCGGCAACATATTCTTGAGTCAACGGTCTATACTCTGTAGTGTTATAACATCGTTTTATTGTTTATATATTATATGAAAAACAAAATATATTTTTTTTTTTTTTATGGTGGAAGAGTCAAAATTTCTCAAGCGCGGGAACAACGGTTTTGACCGTTGGACAGACAGCACATATAATATGAGACCGGTGTGTCCAGAAAACAAAACCGAAACTGGTTATATATTGTAATAAATATAATGCGATACGGTGGACCATTAATCACTTATACGGTCGATTGATGGCGACTAGACACGGGGCTATTCTCACATGCAAATAAATAAATGTCCGGGACATATATCAAGGGGGAGGGGGTGCCGCACGCACAGGTGTAAATCACGTGGAAAGGGTACGGAGCGGCGGTCATCGAGTTATTAGTCATCGTCATCGTCCTGTACACCCCGCCATATGACGGACGACGCGTCCCTTCATTTCTTCCCGGTCATGTCCAGGGACCGCGGGCATTATGAGCGAAAGGCTATTTATCAGACTTATAGATGTGTCAAGACGGCAACCGGAAGGACGAATTTTATTTACATTATACACCGTGATTAGGTATAACAATAATGATTATATACAATACACGTCTCCCGGCGAACGACTGTCGGGCCGGCACGTTTGAGAACTTAACGGCCAACGCTTATAACAGATTTCATTCAAACCTATAATGTGTACCCCAACGAATGTGTTGGTCATCTGTTGCAGTGTGGTGTGACACATTGTCGGAACGTTTTTTTCTCTCTCTAAAACCTCCGACAGCTTTTTCCAACACTTCGAAAAAACGTACACACTATGCATATAGATTTGTTGGACACGCGTTATATGAAAGATCAAGCCGTTATTGTTCGAATAGGATTTATTCTATATTATACATTTTCGACAGTTATAGCGTGTTGGAGACGATATATCCAACAAGTCTAATTACAAATTGTCGGACGTTTCTCGAAATGTTAGAAAAAAGTTGGTCGTTACGATGAAAATAAATAAAATGAGTTCTGATAAATTTCGATGACGTCTTTCCAACGCCGATGTCCGGTAAATCTAAATGTAAATTTTTGTACATATTCATTGGACGTTTTCGTAAAGTTTTGTTCGTAACTCTTCGATAAACGTCCAACGAATGTACAGAGGATGTTATATTCGAATGTATATTTCTTTTTTTCGCGACAGTCGTTCCGAGACTATATTATAATCGTCTACGTACGTTTATAATGTAATATATGTGTGTGTAGGTACTACAGGAAAACTCGCAAACATCACATATGCGAGAACATAATATACACCCGACCGACCGTTATGAACAAAAGCAGGAAGAAGCGCAGACAACGCCTCCTCGTCTTCTCCGTCCTCCGGCCGTGGTTCGCGAGCGCGCGCGCGCGCGCGCCGTCTTCGCTTGCACAGCCAAGCTGTTCCAAGAGTCCGAAGGCAAAAACCGGTTCGGCGAGTAAATTCACTGACCCCGCGCCAAAGACCTTGGGAGTTTCTCTCGCGAGTGCGTCGCCGTCGGTTTACCCCCTCCCCCCTAACCCGCGTCTTTCGTTTTTATACGCGTATCAAACGCCGCTGTCCGCGAGAGACAGAAGAGCGTACGTTATTCCGAAAAAGCGAAAAAAAAATTCGTTCGTCCCCGCAGATAATTTATCGATATATATGTATAATAGGTACGTTGCGCACAAAAAGGCGTAATCCTCGGGATTATATTGTATATTATATACGAACGTATATAATACAAGGGGGAAATGGGTGCGCCCCGGCAGCTGATGAACAACTCTTTTTTCCTATTTTTCTTTTTTTTCTTTTTTTTTTTTTCTGTTAAAGACATTAAATAATTTCATTCTATATATGTTTTTTTTTTTTTTTTTTTTTGTGCGGAAAACGTGGAATTTAAACCCAAAAAGGGTGGTGTCGGTTCTCTTTATTGTACATATATGGGAACCCCATCCATCCTCATCTGCTGCTGCTGTATGGTATTTGGCGTTGTGCAACCGCTGCACACAGCTGAATCTGAATATATATCGTCGTTCACCTGCAGCCCTCGCACCCTTCCTACGGGGTTATAGTGCGATTTTTGGGGCATTTTCACCCCTTCAAAGGGTTACCGCGAACGCGCAATATCGGACGACGCAATTATATTTATTTATAAGTAAAAGGGTTTTATTTTATTAATATTTTTGACACTTTTGTGGAAACCGATGGCGCGTGTCGGCTGCTTTTTGCGCAATTTCAATGGGACCTCTCGCATCACGTCATCGTCCATATATAGAATGGTACAAAAAGCACGCGCGCCCGTGACGACCTCCGTCATACATTATAATAGGTATATATACCGAAGGGGTTTATTGCGAAAACAACCTCGTGCACAGGACAATTGCGTGTACGCATACATACAACACAGATGTTTCCATATAATTCTCGTGTTTTCGTCTGAAATCCAATATATATAATATAGAATAATAATAATAATAATAATAATAATAATAATAGGGGGTGCTCAAGTGTTTTTCCGCTATCATCGAGCACGCAAACTACCGTGCAGCAGTAGGATGACGACCCATCAGCCACATCAGCACGCAATTCTTTTGCGTGAACTAAAATTCAAAATAAAATTGCAAAAATCACGAAAGCGTTTATTTTCTTTGCGAAATACGTAGGTATACTATTATACGTGGTTTATACCTATAAAGTGTGGTTTATACTTTTTATACGAGACGGCCGTTGACAGGAAACACGTGGTGTAAACAGAAAAAAGAGACAAAAAAAAAAAACATTGACAAATAAACATGACCCAAAAATTAGTAGACGGAAAAAAACGAAAATGATATTACAAAAAACTCGCGGATGTTCTTGCGCTGCAGCCCCCGCGGTTCGTCCTGCTGCGTTACGTCATGGGTCGTTGTGCGCGCTCGTGCGACATTGTTGCGTTTGTGGGACACGGGTAGATTTTTATCATCGTCAAGTATATAATATATTAACTATGGTACCTATAATAAATAATAGTCAAACCAACAAATGATAATTTATACACTTTTCTAGAATTGTTTGTATATTTTATTTAAAATTGAAATAGCCGCAGAAGAACGCGCGTTTATTTTTACTTGAAACCACAACGCTAAAATCGTTGACCACAAAACTATAATATTATAGTATATAATATTATTGCATATTACTATATTATAGCTTTACAACAGGAAAATATAAATTATATCGAATTTCCCGTTTTATATTAAATTTGACATTAGGAAATAATAATAATATTAATAAAATAAAAACCATTATCATATCGCTCCATTCATAGTATATATATGTACATACGAATAATAGGTATATAATATAATCGTAAATATTGTAATATTTACGTTGCGCGTTAGGTTATATTTTGTGTACAGAAAGGTTATTTAAGGTTGTTCTCGTATGTATATAATATTCTCATACGCACGAAGATAATAGCATTTTATGTAAATTTAACCTACAACATTAATTTTTTTTTTTACTTGTATACACTGTATATCACTATATCAGATATTAAATTATATATATATATATATATATATATATATATAAGGTATGTTTTAACGTTAATTTTATGAAATTCGCTAAAGTATATACACATATCAGTGTTATCGGTATGTACGACCAGTTGCAGTATATAATATATATGGACTTTATCATGTACATATAAAATATTATGTTTTAAGATTTTTTTACGAGTATGCAGGCAGTAGTGTTAATGTTATAAATTTACTTTTTTAAAAATTTCAACGGACATCCAGTTCCGGCGATATACGCCCCCGCAATAACGTTTTCTTAGAATATGTATTATAACGCGTTTCTTGGATTTAACCAAGCGCTCGAGCCGTACCTATAGGTATTATATAGACATAGTATACACTATAATATGTATAATATAGGTACCAAATAGATACACTGGATTTCATAAACACAGTAATATTATACATACTCGCAGAACAGTCCGATGTATTTAAATAATTCTCTTGACAGAGTTTTGCAAGATTTTAAAAATAAATTTCAAAAAGATTTTAATTTTTGAAAAAAAAAAATAATAATAATAAACGTAAATATATAAAAAATTGAATCAAGAAGTTATTGTTTTTATATATTTCGTATATACGCTATAATATTGTATTTTACGAAATCGACTCGAATCCTGCAGGGGGTACACGCATTGTTTTACTCTGCTACATCGAGCGTCTATCACATCTGGCAATGACACGATTCTATGGATAGTTTTTTTTTTCGTTTAATAATAACTATACGCTTGTTCCCTGCCGATCATATTCGCCTTGGTGGATATAATATGCAGTATATAGAAAGAAAAAACAGCCTAAGTATTTCCTAAGGTCTTTTTTTAAATATATATATATATCCTTAAGGGATTATATAATGGGAACCTGTTTTTCGCGGGTTCTGAGGCGATGGTCAGTGGCCGTCGACTGACCATCGGTCATCTACATGCATATACATATTATAAGGGGAGACCGATGACCTTTCCCATAAACCTACGCGATTTTTTATTATTATTTTTATGTATATGTATGTTGTTTAACAGCTGAACGATAGGAATAAATCGGTAGTAATTTATTTTATTTTTTTATTTATTTTTTTTTGTATGTCCGTTATTCATGTCAAAGGTCTTAACCGACTAACACCGAACATTGACCGCTGTATATTTTAAGGTTGTGTGGAAAATAAATCCAATACTTTCAGCGATTTTAACATAATATAATGTAATTAATGACAAGATAATTTTAAATAGAAAGAACGAAATATGTATTAAAAATTGCAATATAAGTCTTATCGAAAATTGTACCTAAACGCTTTCTTAAAACATTATCATATAAATGTAATATTATATATAATAACTATTAATTTATCAGAATGATTTTCATCAAAATTTGTAAGAAAATTTCATTTCAAGTATTTACCTATTTTTAATTAAATTATCATTTTATTTAGTTTGAAGTGGTTATTATAATCCTTACAAAATAATCAAATTTTATAATATAACTCTTTTGTAAATTTTAGCTAGATATATCTCGATTAGTTTTTAATATTTTTTACGTAACAATACATGCTCTTTAATTTCATATTCTGACGCAGAATATATATTTTTAAAATGTTGACGGTTTATTTTTTTTTCAAGATTTAAAGATTAGAAGAGAATTGAGTAGTACAAAATACTAAAAAGTATTTGATCTTATCTTTTTAATCACCTCTTTTATGTAATATTAACTTAAAACGTTCACATAAATAATAAACTATTAGTTTAATATTCGATAATTTATACATCATTTTCCTCGATAATTATTTTAAAATATGTTATAAACGTAAAAATGTATTAAGAAAATTAATAATTTAATCACATATTATACACGCAAAGTTTGTTGTACTTTATTTTAGCTATCTATCTATCTATATATATATATATATATATATATATATATTATATATGTCAGTTCTCAACAGGGTTTAGTTTAGACAATTGGTCAAGGGGGAGGCGAACCGGTTCGGGTTTATATACCGGTTGTGTTCGGTGATGTCCACATCGTGTACCAAAAACGGTCCGCTGACCAAAGCGGTCGCGGTAGGGAAGAAATTATTATTACCACTATATCCCTCATCGATATTGACCATCGTCCAGCGGTCGAACGGGTTTGACCGCCGCGAAATAATAACCGACGATTCCCAAGGAATGACCAGTGGCCGAAATTTTTTATACGATATTTTTTTTTTATTGTGTACGATTATACCTATATATATAATATTGCCGTTATAGCTCAGGGGTGTACTGAAGACAATTTTCGATTGACCCCGTAAATATATACATAATAAAAAAGCAATAATAGTTTTATAGTTGAGACGTTTTTTACGATTCACAAATGCCGGAATTATTTTTGTTCTATATAACTGCACCGATTCAACGGGGTCGAGAAAATCGTCGTCGTTATAATATTCTCGTTAAAAATACACGCACAAAAGTGAAATTTTATTTTTACGAAACTGCGTTTGGCTAAGGAATATAATCATGACGCGCGTATATAATATACAATTCGTGTGCGGTATACTCGTATATGTCTTGGGTCTCAAGGACCAAAATGTAATTGGCTTATAAACGTGCGTTATTTCGATTTAAACGTGACGCTTGGCACATATAAAGTTACCAGAAAAAAAAAGACAACAAATTCCATACTCCAATGATTTCCCCGTGATGTAAAACCATTTGAAGCGAGGGGAAGGGAAGGCAATGAGAACTATACGGTATATTTATTTTGTGAATAGGGTAAAAGACTATAAGGCCGATGAAAACCGTATGGCGATACGCCAGAGACAAATAACACGTTAAGGATAATATCGTCTTCGCCATCGTATATTATAATTATAACACCTCGATGTATAAACTCGTAATATATTTACATCTATACGAAGGCGGAAAAACTTTTTGACGATGGCAAATCCAAACGTTTGGAAAAATTCAGGAAAAATACTCACAATTTGTAGTCGCACTAATAACAGTTATGTGGCGTAAACACAAAAAAAAAAATTGTTCTACATTTGAAAATTAATGATTTTTTTTGTTTTGTTTTTATTTGCGATGTACCAAGGTTACTGCAGTTATACCGGAAACTTCCGAATTGGAAAACACGATGTATTATAAGGTGGAAGTGAAAACGCACGCGAGGACTTTCGAACCGGCTCTTCCGGTCGGGCCCGTCTTCCTCCTCCCGCCGCGCCGACCATCGCGAGAGCAGTCAGGAAAACACCGAGTAAGTACATTACAGTCATTGTATTGCAGTAATTGTAAACAATAGAAAGTCGTGTGTCGTATATACATATATATGCGAATAAAAAAGGGGAATGTAAACACGTCGTAATTTAGGTCATGACATGACATCACACAGCATAATATTATAGGTATCACATAAAGTGAGCAGTAATGCATACGAGGTGTCAAAACATCGCGGTCAGAACGGGTATATCGCAATAATTGAAATAATGATGAGAATACCACAGGATATTTAGTATAATAAGATAATTAAATTAACACATTGATAATGATTATTATTCTGTTTCTGTTTCCTAATCGTCACCGAGACTGGCCATCTGTGCAGATTATGGTTACTGTATACAGGCCGCGGCATCGCTCGGATAATTTCACGGGATTTCGAGAAAGGATTTTAATGTAATCGTATTGAATTTCAGTTGGAAATTGCATTACGATTTTTTCGTTATCTATATATTGCATCCGCTTGCGCTGCATATTTGCTTACGTTTTTTCATTAGAAAATTGCCTCATCGTAATACATTAATTCATAATTTGTTATTATTGCGATATATTTCTTATCACGATATTTTGACGTGTAATATAATATAATATCGTCTTTAACAAACCAAAGTCCCATTATTATTATTTATCATTTAAATGAAAAAAAAAAAAATGTTCACTGTACCTATCGAAAACTCACCGGCATGATGGAACCCGTGCGGTAGAGCGAACGACAACTGTTGCCGGGGCGGCAGCTGATGGTCGGCCGCCGCTGGGTGATTTCCTCCTCCATTTCCAGTGATCCTGAGGTGGTCCAGGAAGTCGATGTTCTCGTCCTTTTCATTACCTGTAAACGAAAAAAAAAACGATATACGTTAAAAAACGGATGATTTTTTTTTTCTGCGCTAAACGAAAGCGAATCACACACGTGGAAGGATTATACGGCGGTGGTTTGGTTAGGTGGTGCGTGAGAGGTAGAGGGAGTGAGACCGCGAGCGCGCGCGCGCGGACGAAGGGGAATTGACCGCGGCAGATACGGCACCGGAAGGGAAAGTGGGTTGAGGCGCGCACGGTTGCCACATCGTTTCCTTGACCCACATTTTCACCTGCTTCCCAAAAGACCCGTCGTCGACGACGTCTCTCTATCTCTCCCCCGCGCCACACACATATGTTAATCGGAATTTATCGTCTGTGACGGTATAGTACACCGATATATAAATCTGTCCAAATCCCTTATAACACTCGTATAATATATCATATCACGTTAACGGTGACTCGTATACTTTTATGTATAAACGGGGACAAAAAAAAAAAAAATAAAAATATAAATGAATCAAAATTGGGGAGAAAAATAGAACGAATAGAATTTGTATAATGTTCTGTACGCTACGATTTTATAATTAAAACTTAAACTTATTGCACGTAAACGTGAGCTGTTCCTATATACATAATTCAACGATGAGAAAAAATTTTCGTTTTTATTACGATTTTTCTTTCTTTCTATATTATATTATATATCCTCATTGCAATATATTATTATAATCGGAAATGAAGAAAGTGACTAGGTATGTATGCGTGTATACGACGACGGTCGACGAATTTCACGTTTGTTCCGGTATACACAATGCGGTCTTTTTTTATATGAAAATGAATCCACTTTCAATGTTTATCCGCGTATATATATATAGTATACACGTCATTTTTTCATCTGCTCTACTGGCACATATATTGTATATATATATATATATATATATATATATATATATATTTGCATACTAAGTAGTAGAATTAGTAGAATGTAGCGTGGGCGCTTCTCTATAATTATATATCGGAAGTAAATAATTAGATTTTCTATTTCGATGCGCATATGTCTGCATGACATTGGTCCGCATATTACATCATATCGTCATTGCGGCCATTGCCGTATAAAATATATTATAATTTTTCTTAGATTTTTTTCGTACTGTTCCCAGAAACTTTAGCCTTGGACACGGTATATATTATATGTCCTATCCTCATGACCACCACACACAAAGGGACAACTGGAAAACTTATGCCAGAGTCGTGGGCGCGCGGACAATTTCGTGTGATGTTAATTGGGTCAGTCAGCGTGTATTTTGGCATCGGATGAGTACAAAAAACAACAAAAAATAACTAAAAAAGACTGTCTCCGAAAATAAACGTGCGGGAGGATCCACATATTATATATACGCACGACAATGTAACTAGGTCAAACCCTTAATACCCAAAAAAAAAAAATAATAAAATAATAAACGGGTCGACGGTGTATGTATATAGGAGAGAAAAAAAAGAAAGAATATAAGAAAGAACCGTGACCAACTGTTGTCTCGGAAATTGGGTCACGTACACGAGAGCTATGTTATATAAAGGGTTAAATCACTAATGTTTTTTTTCCTAAACTCTTCTTCTCGATTCTATACTCTCCCGTCATCGTATCGTTTTCTTAAACTGTTAGATATATCGTGTGTATTCAATTCTTAATGCGGTTAAATTGTCCGGAACAAATAAGAACGGCTCCAAAAAGGAAGAAAAAAAAGGGATGTGACCAATTGTGTCATATAAACGTATATATTGTGACCCACATAATATATTTTATGGTCCTTTGAGGTCTACGGCCCATCACCGTCGGACACCGTATAAATGTCTTTGCGGCCTTGAGGTTGAAAAGGATATCGGTTTCACGGTGCGGTTACAACTTAGGGAATCTGAACAACAATATGTCAATATAAATCGTATTTGGGAGAGAATATAATATGTTGTTGTATTATATGCGTATAATATATGAAAGATCATGAGATTTACGTAATATCATCCGACTCGAAAATCGAAATATCAGCCGTAAATATTCTCGTGTGGGATGTCTTGTACATAATATAATAATATATAACCCAATTGCGCGAGCGCGCGCGCATGTGTGTGTGTTTTTTTTACAATTTATTTTTAACATCTTTAAAGGGACTATATAGTACGTATATATATATATATATATATATATATATATATATATGATATAATAATGCTATGGAAGACGAAGAAAAGCTTACATAACGCTCTGCACAGATCGATTATTATATGACATTTCGACATGCCGAGGGGACGCGAACCGCAAACGCGCACAATCTACATCAATTATATTGTGGTAGTGTTGTTTTAATAGATTTTTTTTTTTCCTGCGCACTTATATAAGTCTACTCGAAGTACCTGGTATGTGCGCTTATGGTCGTCGGCGTCAAAGTAGGTAGTTCACGTGAATAATAATGTATATTATTATAGGTACCTACCAACCCGTACTATAATGTACGAACTACACACCGTTTATATAGGTAGGTAGAGGTACATATATAATAAAATAATGTTTGTAATATATTCGAAAGGATCGTGCGAGCGCGGATAGGGACGCGACAAAACCTTATGCGGCTGACCCAATTTCTCGGTTTCGTATAATGTGTGTAAAAGACGAAGAAACGCCCCGGCAACGTAACGTATGTAAGACACCTATATATATATATATATATATATTATAATACGAGTGTAATATAACTGTTACGGTCCGTACGAGTCATAAAATAATAACCAATAATAATAATAATAATTCGACGTAGTATTTCCTATATTATATACACCTAGAATAATTTACATTTCCGATGAGTAAACCTAACCTAAAAACGTCCTCTCCTAGTTCAGAGTATATTTACAATGATTTCGAAACGTATTTCCGTATACTCCGTTGTCATTTATGAATTATGTAGATAATATGACGTTTCGCAATAATTCTATATATACTATATGTAGCCCCGAACAGACTTTCACTGAAACGTTGTGCGTGGGAGTACGTATTATATACGCGAACGCGTGCCGGGCGCGCGCGGCGGGAAGGGTGACGGCGGCAGACGCTAGTCTCAAGGCTGCGCGCCCGCCCTCGCCCTATTTTCGCGCGGCGCGGCGGGTCAGACGCGCCGCAGACAGACGTGTGTACTGCGCGCCTAACCGCCGCCCCGCCGTCTCCTGCGCCACTTTTCCCACCCCCAAAATTATTTCACCGGCAATCGATAACAGCTGTATGATTTACCGGCGCCGGCCCATTCAACCGGTGCCCGGAAACTTTGTCACCTCGTTTACGCCTGTACATATTTTTTATATTCCAAGGGATTCTCCGTTTTTTCTCCCGTCGAAAATAAGGCACTGTTGGCCATGTTTTTTTTTATAGTTATTTTTTTTTTTTTTTTTTCCATAGTTGAGAAAAAAAAAACCGGTCAGCGGGCATTTTACAAATGTAAGCAATGGGAGCAAAAGTGAAAACGACCTTGTTTCGCGACTATACCCGACGAAGATATCGCCATCACTGACGGTGGCTTTATTTCCACAAGGTTTCCTCGAAATATGTATAGGAAAAAAGTATTTACCTAGAAATTATATTATATGCGATCGCGATGAAAAGTGAACTACTATACTTTATAATGTAATAATATTATGAGGTTTATAATATATTATGACGTCAATACGGGATTTATGTATAATATGTGATGTGCTGTGTAAAACGGTTGGAACACCGGCGGCATGGGGTTGGGTGATCGATCCTCGGGGTGGACGGGGAAGAGGACACGCGCGAAACGGGCGCCGGGCGGACGCGCGCGTCGGGCTCGCCGGGGATGACGACCCCGGCGCGCGTTAACGTCGGCGGCGGCGGCGACCGTCAGGACGGGGTGTGCAGTGGACTTTTACGTTTGCCACGAGCCACACGTTTCGCGCGCTGATAAAGTGCTCATGGCCCTAGGACGAACAAAGGTCGTTTGCTCTTCCTCCACCCCCCCTTCCACCACCCGCCTTCTTAAGCCAAGTCGTCGTCCCCGCGTACCCTCCACTTTTCCCGAACGGAAGCCCTTTGAAACCATATATATACACACACATTACACGTACTATATATTATGTTCACCAGGAATTACATTAAAACGGATATTTCCTCGGTTCGCTTTTAATAAATCCTTTCCGTTGAAAATTCACGACCACACGCGCCACACACAATGTGAGGTTAGGTTATATATATGAAATATACACGTATACTTAAACTATAAATCCAGTATTATCCTTAAAAGAAACCTAGAACCACGATCGAAACTCGCTTATCAATCTTTGGCATTATCTATCTATAACGCATTGTTTTTGTAATTTAAACAAAAAATACTTGTTTTGCGTTTAATTTTATACAGGTATATCGTATATACGATAAAATTCCTGAGGATACACTAATTTTCCTTACTATATATAATAAATTCCTCTGACACACAATTCACGTGTAAAACTTTACTACAGTAAACACATAATAAATATGTATTATACAATAGAGAGAGAACATTTATTATATAGTAAGGAAAGTAAAATATTAAACGGGAAAAGAAGCACTTGTGATTTTTATTTTTCGTTATAATTACAATAACGATGTTATAGGATGGATAATGCGAAGTATTGACAAGAGATTCGATCGTGTGGTTCTAGGTTCATTTTATGGTTAATGCTGTATTTATAGGTTAAGTATATACGTATATATAGCTAGTATATGCCATGTATTATTGTTATAATATATGTGTACTGCAGTAAAGTTTTACACGTAAATTTGCGAACATCGAATAATAGTATTCGGCGACAACTATAATATGACTACTATTGTATGTTATTATATATGATTCACACACTGCAACACGTAAACGCGGCGTGTTAAAAGTATTTTCTAAAAAACCGTATTCGTTTTATCACTTGCAGACTGCACTCGTGTTGTCGTGCCATTGAAAATTTCGTAATATAAAAACTACTCAAATAGAGGTACCTATACTTTATCTACATATTATAATATATACATAATATAAACTTCAGTGTGCAAATACATTTCTTCGAGGAATATCTACGCATGGTATACGTGTTTTTTTTTTGTTTCATGACGATAGTGCGCTTTTCCGTCGAATATTTTTTCAACGTTGATTTCGACAAAAATTTAACAAATCGACATTTTGACGGTGTATATATGGAATATATTTCAACATTATTTATACGAGTAGGTACCTACATGACATTACGTGATTATACAGGTATACGTCCTATATCCGCATAATATTATTGTACAGAATATCTTACGAAATATAAAGTTTTCGGTTAGTAGGTATAATATGACGAGATGGACTTGTGGCCGTGTACCTATATAAATATTTGACTTTTTTTCTTATGGTAATAATTTTTATTTTTCAAGTTTAAATATAATTATATATAGACAGACGAGTATTAATAATCATGATACGTAATAACGAAAGGGGGGGGGACACGGACGCTCATGACCCATTTCCGGGACTATATACACGCCATACACACTTCCTGGACCGCGGCGGACACGAAGACGGTGGCGACGCGCGACGCCCGGGCCCCGACTGGCCGTGAACTTTCACGCACGCCCGACTGTTCAAGGCCACAGCGATTTCTCCGCCGGCGGTACCCCATTGTCGTCGCCGTCCCCCGGTCCGCTCTCCGCCGGCCGCCACACATGGTCTCTTATATTATATTGTACTTTCACTATTTCGGATTCTCTTTGGCGCTCGCTCTTCTAATTATAATAAATCGTATCCGCGTTTACGGCCACCGCCACACGCCGGTTCAACAAACCATCGCCACACGAAAAGGCAGTGTCCACCCGTAGGTACTGTATAATATTATACATTGAACGTTTGCAGGGTCGCCTGTTCGTTTAGAATTTCCAAATCCACCCCATAGAATTTTTTCGAATTTCCCGTTGCACGGAGATAATAATATTATTATGCACCACGAAAAAAATTAAATGTCCATCATTGTCGTGATCGAGTTTTTAGAGGTAGGTACCCGCGAAACGTTTGTAATGGATTCGTGTGAACATTCGCGCGAAATCGAAGATAGATGTTAATGATGTTTTCTTATATACATATATTGAGGTGTATATTTACGCCAATAATAATTATACAACTATATTGTCACTATAGACAGCTGCAAGCGTTAAAGTATTTCAAAAACGATTTAATAATACACGATAATAAGTACGGTACGGTATATTAGTATACACATCGATACGAAAACGAATCGTATTAAATTATATTGATTATTATATTTTACCGTTACAATAAGCGTCTATATCGGTGGACGATCTACATATTATATTGCCATATGTATTGCCTTTATTTACACCTATATTTTAATAAGATTCGAATATATCGACCGGAAATGAGATAGAATTTGGAAGTTTTCTTGTATGAGATTCCGGGAAATCTATACAGAAATCTGTAGCTTGCGGCAATCCCGAACCTATATAACCGGGCGCGCGAAACGTTGAACGTCGCTGGCATATGACCAAAACTTCGGGGAGGTATAAACGCCGCAGACTTAATGATAATAATATCGAGCTAAATATAATAAAAAAATAAACATTTTTTTTTTTTGCACGTGATGATATTTTTGGCAAAAAAAAAAAATATAGTAATAAAATGCCGCGGAGACACGTAATCCTTGTGAGAAGAAATCGCGATGGGGGTAAAACGAACGGATGGAATCGGCGTTTATATACCGTAAAAGGTGTTTTCAGCCCCAAAAACATAGACGTATATAACAAACGATATAAAGATGAGACGAGGCAGATGTATAGGAAATGATTTCGCACAAAAACCCCATGACGAGGGTGCACGATTTGACCCACTTTAACAGGTTATATGTGTACCGCGGTGTTTTTGCCTTTCTCCGCGGTAGTGGAGAACACAAAAGAATTTCGCGTTCTTATATTATCCTTTTTATTCGAAATATTGGATATATCAGTAGGTACTTTTATTTTTTCATTATCTCCCAACATATATCATCATCACCTGGTAACAGGTATTCAGAATATAATAAGATATCGGTGAAGATAATATATTTTGACTTGGGTTTCCGGTTTTCTTAATAATATTATTTTTTTAAAGCCACGATAGATTTAGTCCCCAAAATTATTATACACGAAAAGCGATCGTATCTTTGATGTTTGAAAAACTTACGAAATTGTTTGATAATGCATTTTTTGTAACCCTTGTAGATGGGCTTGATGTCTTCGGCATCCTCCGATTCGGAGTTGGTTTCGTCCGGTTCGCACTTTACCCGCAAGTCCAAAGGCTTGGCCTCGATTTCACTAATCATCGCGTCGGTATACGATATATTAACACCGCACGGTAACAAAATATAACGACTATATATAATATTATTGTAACATATACTATGGTTATAACCCGTCTGTGTACAAAAATTCGCAAACCAGAAAATATATCCGATTAGTTAAAAAAAAAAAACACACGCACAAACATAAAAAAAAAAAAAAATAGACCCGTCACTGCAGCAGTATACTATAAATATATATATAGTATATAATATTATAGGCGCACAAGTTGCAATATAAATAAATAAAAGTCGGTTTTGTGTATCAATATTTTCTTTTTCAATAATTTTCCGACGAAAATCAGAACAAATTTTCTCGGGCGAAGGATATTTTCAAAAAAAAATTGTTTTTTCTAAAAAAATTAATATTCTTCTTCTCGATATTATACTGCGCGTATATTTGAATACAAAAACTGAAAACTAAAAAAATTTTTTTTTTTTTCCAAAAACCAAAAATTAAAAAATTATACTACGTTCGTGAGCACCGCAACTATATATATAAATTCACGTACTACGACAACACATGACCGGCCGGTAGGTACCCGACGTCGATGAGCCAGCGCCGGAATATGAGAAGCTATACCAAGACCACGGGCAACCGGCGCGGCGGCGATGACGGCGTTTCCCCCCCAACCAGTGTGTACCGTGCGGCGCGAGCGAAATTATCGTACGCGGCCACTTGATTTTTTTTTATACGTGCCGATCGTTGCGCGCGATTATAATATTACGTTATTCGCGCACATTTATATTTTACATAAATTATTAATATTATTATTATTATTATTATTATGTACCCATACCTATATATATCCATTTAATAATCTGTTCGATATTATATAAAAATCATTATAATATATCCTGCATATACATCATTATTATATATACGTATTATTATTATGTTTTACATATATATATATATATGATATGATGTGGGTATTATAAAATAGGAGGAAGTCGACGATGAAATAATATAACAAAACGTTTTATGGGTAGGGCCAGCCAGTTATTTTCAAAATGTACATTTAAAACAAATATATATATTATTAAAAAAAAAATTATATATGTGATAAGTATACGAGAATATCGCCGAAAACAGGTCTGCGATGATGAACGACGTGTATAACGCATGTCGTATATATACTGCAAGGGCACGTGTTTTATCGAATACATATTACTAAAAAAAAAAAAAAATAAAAATAAAAATAATAATAATATTAATAACCGTCGATTATACGTTGTAAATAAGTAACGCGAATATAAAAAACAAATAAATAGTCATATAGCAATTATTATATACGACGTAGTCCAATATTGTTATCAGTTCGGATTCCTATACATATATATATCTGTACGAGTTTTTGGCAAACGTGTCGTCGTCTAATACAGTTAATAATATATTAATATGTACGAGTATAGCTATAGTGTACATATACACACGGTTTACATTGGTAGTATAGTATTATATGTATCGATAATTGCGTTTATGAAATTAAAAGTGCCGTGGAAGTCGACAGGAAAAAAAATCTGTAAATATTTCGTATCATTTACCTACCGAGGTTAATTAAATTGCATTTTATTTCCTTGTAATTTATATATGTAGGTTAATATTATAATATAAAATCTGCAGAATTAAATTGTGGAATTCTATGTGGATGTGAACCGCTATTATAGGTATATATAGACGTACGCGTGTGTTTATCATGCTCGTCTGTTCGTCAACAATTTATTTTAGTTATATTATTAGTTGTAGATTTATTTTTCATTTTTTACCCGAACACGTGGCCCTTTTGAAAGACATGCGTTTAATAATTAAATAATTTTCCAGTGCGTTAAACATGTATACCGTCTGCGAAAAAATATATCGTATACTCGCGGAAATTGACCAATTTATTGTAGTGACGAGAATCGTTTGAGATTTCACTTTTTTCCCGCCATCGTTCTCGTTCTCGTTCGTTTCGTTTTTATTCGTTCGCTTGCGATATTTTAATTCTAACGATGAAAAATATTGTACTTAAGGGTCAATGAGACGATATCAGGAAGAGATATAGGTTGGACGTAGGTGTATAGGAATGTCAAAAAATGCGATTTTGTCATTGCGTTATTATTACAAATCTAGAAAAAAAAAAAAGTACTTTATAGAAAATACATATTTCGTATATATTACGAAATCGACATATCTATGCAGCTGCAGCACACACTAATTATAAATTATAATACATATATACGTGTATATAATATATATAATTATAATAATTATATATATAATATATATAATTATGAACGCGTATGATTTTGTTTTTCAGATTTAAACTGTCGAAAAAATAACATTTTTCCATATATCCTCGGTGCCCGATTGTAAATATCGTGTTTATAATATTATAGAGGTATAATTTAATATATAGTTTAGGAATTCAATCTCCGGTCGAATGTTTGTACAGACTATACTACACTATACAAATATATGTATAATATATAGCTATTATATTAACCGAGAGAGATATCGGATGAATTTAATAATTGTTTTCGAACGAAATGCGAATAATTAAAAAAGAAAAAAAATACGTGGGATTCGGTAGCAGGAAACGGCGGAACGTAGTGGCAATAACTCTACATATGATAATGGCCAAAAAAAAAAAAAACGGTCAGATTATTGCGTCCGACAATTATTATACAATATGTTCGTACATACGTCATTATTATTATTATTATTATTATTATTATTTACACTGATATTTCACAACAATATAATGACGACGACGACCGTATTGTATCTCGATAATATATATTCTGTCCCTTAAAAAAAATAAATAATACATTCGTGACATGACGAGCACGGTGGTATATATAAGACAATACGATGGATAATTTTCTATATATAAATAATTCGTGTAAATAAAAAATGAAATAAAAAATTCTATACCTATGTCCTATATAGCTACAACACGAATATTTTTGAAAAATGTGTGGTGCAGGTAGCCGCTGCACAGCTATATCTTTATACTTATAATATTAAAAAAAAAAAAGGGTCGAAAAGGGCTATACGTAAGGGATTAAAAGCGTTCATTAATACATTATTATTATAATATGCTCATGTTATAAAAATATTTGGGTGTTTTTTTTCGTTGTTTAGGGAAGAAAAACACAAGAGGTAAAAAATAAAACCGGTTGCGCGTCTTCCTGCCCCCACCGAGACGGACTGCTGAGCGGGTGTCTCTTCCGGCATACATATTATATGTATATAATAATCATATATTTATATATATATACTTATATTATTCATTATGCTAACTCAATCCCATTCTTTCGTTCCTAATTTTACCATATTATTATTTATAACTGGAATAATTTATTATTGCGAGTATACCAGGTATACTATACCTACCTATACGTACACACTACACGACGATTTTGCCCGTAACAATTTTCAAGTATTATAATATATGTAAATACACAAATCATTATCGTCGTGTTTGTAACCTTTTTTTGGGGGGAAGGGACTTGGGTATTGGGTTTTCAAAATAATTTCCTTGAAATATTGCATATTATACAATTATAATCCGTTGAGTATATGCGCGATATGACACATGTTTAAGTCGCAAAAAAAATAATATATATCAACGTGTATGTAGGAAAATAATAATTGTTATAAACGAGAAAACATAAGTCCTATAATATAAAGACTAACGTTTCGAAATATAAATAAAAAATAAAAAACTTCTAAAAAAACAACAAATTTACGCTGCAGAGTATACTGAAAATTGTAAATAGACAGCTGTTTATATTGTACTTACCACCTACATAATATAAAACTTGAAAAATACCGATGGAAAAAATCAATTGTATCAGGGGACAAAAAAAATAAATTGTAGTATATTCAAATTCTTTGATTCGTATATACTAGTGTAAGTACGCAGTTGTATCTCTTACATATAATTATAATAACGGCGAAGCTACAGGGTGTTCCTTAAAATAATTTCAAACGGATTTAAATTTAAAATGTTCAATGTTATTGATATCCTACATGTATTTAGTGGCCAATATGTAACAGATAGTTTCAAATCTTTCCAAAAAATGTGATGTCTAATTATTGGAAATTGTTGGAATATATAAAAAAAATTGGTGGATGTTTATTAATAAACAATTTTATAAAAAAAACTCCGTTAACTTTACGCTAACGATGTAACATTTTTAAAAACTTCGAAAAGTATCTTAGAATGCCTATTTAGATTTGTTTGGCATTGTTGAAAATGTTTCATGATTTGTTGATACCTTGTTTAATATTAGTGTACAGCCAACTTCACGGTCAATTCTTTCGAATATTTTAAAAGTATCTAACAAGTATTTAGATTTGTTGAATAGTATTTATTTATTTGTATTGGGAAAGTCTCACTATTTGGTAGCTTTAACTTTACTTTATATGCATTTTTGAAAGTGCGCTAGTAAGATATTATGTTTATACTTCATAATTAGTTATGATGGGCATTTTATGCAGTGTAGTAGGCACAGCGAAATTATATATATAAGATATAAGCTCTATTAGATAAACCGAAAGTCATTTTTTTTTTTTTTTGTTCTATAATCATTATTTTCATTTATTATTTAATTAGACACGCAATAACGTTATAGCCAAGTTATTAGCCGATACTGAATACTGTGCACCTGTGTAGTCTAGAAGCGCTTATTGTAGAAAAGTTGATGTTCATTTGAACCATACCATGCGCACTATATTAGATATCTACTGTTAGGTCCACTCAAATAAAATGGCTACCCATCCTTTCCAATATAGCTCCTCCAGACCTAAGGAGATTACACCACACTACAAAGATGCTACAAGTCTATTCAACATATCACTATAAATAGACATTCCTGAGCATTCTTAAGGTACGTTTAAAATCTAGAGTCCCCATATGGCGTGCAGAAGTACACGAAGAGATTATAGAGTGCCTGTGAAATAGACGATGGAATCTAATAGAAACCCGTAATTGAGAACTGATTAAAAAACTGTCCGTAAAAGTTCCTGGTTGGGATCTTAGAAGGGCCCAATGGACAACACTCAATCGCATTATAACAGGACAAGAAAGGTGTATCTACTTACTACTACTTCATAAATGGGGCATAGTCGACTCACTACTTTTCGAATGCGGTGAAATGCAGACTGCAGTCGAACACGGACATAATGTAGTCGTGTCCTAGCACTAAATATGAAGAAGGGTCACAATTGCACGAGGATGGTTCAATTGCAGCGAAATAGCTTGAAGAACTTGTAGTACGTCTGTGGTTATCCTATCTTGTTTTTAACTATTTTATTGTTACCACTTATATATACTTATATATATTTATCTATCTTTGTTCGTCTATTATTATAAATTATTTAAATACTTTTAATTGTGTTATCTTATAAATAAGCCGAACTGTCATAATATGCATAAATAAATAATTATTTAATTCTTAACAATACCGTTAATTTAATTAAGTATTGTAATGTATTATTGATCTAAGATCAGTTTTAGGAAAATATAATAAAAATTCAATATAGGTGTTCTCACATATTTTAATTAAAAAAAAAACATGTATAAATCAAACTAAGTTTCAACGAAACGTGAATTGTATTAAATGTTCCAACAATTTCCAACAAATTTTTCGGGAAGGCATATTTTGTGAGACGCAGTTTTAAAACCAGATTACGGAAATAATAAAACATTTAAATTTTAATGAAAGAAAAACATTTGAAATATTTTTTGAAATTATAAAATAAATATTGAAATACACCACAATTATTTAGATATGTGTGATCTGTTAATTTATTTCCGAAAATTCTTAATCCTGTTTGAGACTTTCTGTCAAGTAATCCAGCATTGCACTTGAAATAAATTCCTGCAAGCTTCACCCAATGTACAATATAATAATAATACTGTTATGTTACTGTTATGTCGATGATAACGGTTTCTATTTTCCACCGACGAAAATCGTTCGTTCGTCATACGCGACAATACTTCTGATTTATAGCTAAGAGGCGGCGGCATAGGTACATATAATATTACATATAAAAAAAAAAAAATTACCAATATCGGTTGGGCCGACGTTTATACCGACTGTTTGCTCACCTGAAACATATGAAAAAAATACGAAACATTAATTATGATTATTATTATTATTATTAATAGTATATTATATTATAATATTCTGTTAACACGGAGCTAATTATTATCATTCCATTCCCGCGGTATAGTGGGTGCAAATGAGACAGCGCGTGAGACCGTGTACACCCATCTATATTTTGTTCGGGTGTAACGTATAATATTATAAAAAAAAATAAAAATACCTATATCCTATATACAGGACTTAACGAACGGGCATTGTTATCCGCGATTATTCGTAAAAAACACAAGTCGATAGATAGGTACCCAAGTATATACGTAATATGTATAGTGTGAGTTGTACATCTCAGGTGGACCGTGCAGTCCTATATAGTGTCATATAATATATATATATATGCCTACAATCGTACACACCCTCGGTCGTTCACATACAGAAAAAGGGTAAAAAAAAAAAAAAAAACACACACAAATGACGTATACAAAGTATGAACACGAGTATATTATATCAAAAACGTGCCTTCGGATGGAATATAATATAGAAGAGTAGGTACGAAGGCGGCCATCCTTGTGATGCGTCGGTGGGACTATAATATTCGAGTATATATAACATTATACCGTTATTTATTTATTCTTTTGACCGTTTAATTTCAACGATTATAGCTGAATACGTGTATACGTTTGTACACATATGTATGAATTATAATATATTTTATTGTGCACGTGTATTTTTTTCGCCGACTTAAGTGCGTTATTTCGAAAATTAGACGTCACTGCACCGATTTCCAAACGATCACCGACGACGTAAAAAATGTATCGATGATAAATGTTTTTTTTTTGTGCTCATTCTTCGCATGTAAATATATAACCGCAATTATTATTAATCATCAGCGAAACAAATCGACGGTGTAGGTATATATATTTTTTTACGCGCGCTTTCGTATGTTTATTCGTTGTTTTTTTTTATTATTCATTTTGGCACTTAATATATAATATATGCTCATCACCATAAATACAAAACAAAATATACGAACGGTTTTTTAATACATAGTTTTTTTTTTTTCCGGTACATATATTATAACAAGCGAGATATTCGATTTTCTGACACATATTTCCACACCACTATATTGGTGGCAGCAATATTATAATAATAATGTACGAGTATAATAGCAAAAGTCGGAAGTGGACTTTGCAGGTATCGTGAAATTCTTCCACGGATATCCGTGAAGTTGATCCTTCAATGTCATCGAATTCTTTCTAAATAACTGCAAATATTTTACAAATTAATTGTGAATAATTTAAATTTACAACATTTGCAAATAATTTGTTGAGTATTGGCGTATTATATTAGTTTGAAATCGATTGAACAAGTTCATTATAGTCTATACTACATTATATATGAAAAACTATTACCTATTACCTACAGCTATTGGGCTATACTTTTATTTTATTGTAAAACATAAAAACAATAACCTAATTGTTATTGGTTCATATGCTGTGACTAATATTTTGAAATATGCGAATTTCTCGTCTTTTCCTAGTTTTCCGGATTTCTTGTTGCAGAAGGTGTTAACAAGTTAACCGTAACAATATTATCAAACATTTATTCAACACGATCCGAGTGAGGTCCTCGCGGTTTAGCACCCTCGTCGGTTTGCCACTGCAGTATAATATACAGTTATATAGTAGCAGGTGGGAATGTACAAACAAAACGAGATTTACGATCTCTGGTATGGTATAGTTATTACGTATTATCCGCGGACATTATATATATATTATTATTTAATTTTAATTTTTTGCATAATTGAAACTAGGTTGTCGTCGTTACGCTATATAACGTACGAGTAATGTTATTTTATAGCGGCGTGTGCAAATACTTGCTGGGTATAAAATAAATATGTGCGAACACCAACAACGAGACTATCTGAAAATCTGGTTTCATGTCAAGGAAATCTGGTCGGCGGAAGACATACGCGTACATATATACCCATGTGTATATAAAAGTATTGTGTATATATTATATGTTGTCATATTATATAGGTATAATATATGCATACACACACACACACATACATACATGCATACATACATACATACATACATACATACATATACATATATATACATACATATATATATATATATACAATACTTTCTTTTTCTTCCAGGCTTTCGTCAGTCCCCCGAGCGCCGAAAAATTTCAATCGACAAATTATTCCAATAATATGCTGTTTAGTGCACATGAAATACAACCGTACCACACCTACATAGAGTATATACCCGGTATATAACGGGCTATAATAATAATAATAATAATAATATTATTATCAGAAGCGGCACTGTACATTATCGATTTCAAAATATATTTTTTTTCCTTTTGCCCTGCAGGGGAGGGTTACGAAAAAAAAAAACCAATACGAACGAACGTTCGGCCGTTTGTCGTCGTACGGTTGTTAAGGTGCTATTGGCCTTGAACGAGTTCTGTGATCTTTCGCATCGACACACGCACACACACACACACTCACGCGTACCTATATATAATAATAATAATAATAATATATTGTATAATACGTGTATAGACGCACACGCACACGCACACGCACACACATGCTCTTTGGTTCGATTTTTCTCATTGTACGCTCGTTAGTTGTTTTGCGCGTTGCTATTCTAAACCAATATATAATAATAACATTTCGCCTCCTTGTCGCCTCCGCCACCGCCGCCGTGCACATTGTGTATTCCCGTACACGGCAATGCACCGCAGAAGCAGATACGACAACAATATACCGGACTCGAGTCAAACAATCACACCATAATATACCTATAATATTATGTATACATATAAAGTGTGTGTGCGTGTGTGTAATGTACGTTTTATGGTGGCGAGAAAAATCGGTTTCGTCGCACACGGTAATATAATAATAGTACAATATCGTCAATATACGGTCCTCCTTGCACAGCATCATTACATTATTATCCGTATACCGCGGCCCGGAGTATAGATTTTCCCGACTAGGCGTTACGCAATATCCTGCCGCAGGACAGCGAAAAATAATAATAATAATAATAATAATAATAATAACTTAATAACTAGAAAATCCTCACGTATAGGCTATATACAAGTTCAATCTGTATCTACTATTATTTTTTTCGACTTTTCCGGCTCTATATGACAGTTATCGACTACCTAATTATAACTGTGAAGAAATGATCGGTGCGTCGAATACTCCGCCAATATTAAAGACACTGCGGGACGTACTGACTTATACAAGACATGGAGATTTGGACTTTTCAATACCTACCTGTAGCACGCTCTGGAGTTTGGATTATTAGGTTCATGACGGCTGCTATAGGTACACAGTGTTTGTGTCAGACCTATATCTCCAGGGATATCAAACAGTTTCGGGGTCCTAAATAAAAAGGTTTTCTCTGCTTTAATTGTGTGTTCAAAATTATCGAGGGTGTACATTTTTCTCATCCCCGAGAAAAAAAATATTAGGTAGGTACCTTAATTTCGAAAAAAAAAATAACTGTGGGCTTCGATAATTTTCCTTTTCAAATACAAATTTATCGTCTACAAGGTGTATAAGTTCGGAAAATTTTTTTTCTCTATTATCGATTTTTCGGAAACGGAAAATGCAAAATCATTATACATATAGTTTAGAAGTTTTCTCTTTCTGTGATTTTTTTAAACATAAAATCCTCATTTTTTTTATTTTTTTAAATAATTTTCGTGTTTATGAATATAATATTATATATTTTTAAATATAATTTGACGTACCTAACTATATAGTAAGCTAAACATTTCAACGCAAGATTATATTATATTACTTTATATCGAATATTGAACCATCTACAGTTTAATTTTTAAAAGCATTTTAAAATCTAAGGATAAAAGTGTTGTGTGTGGAGCGTTGAGATTAATTCTTTAGTCACCTGTACTCATCCCTTTTTCAAAACTTTAAACATTAATAAATAATAAACTGTTGGTTTAATATTTCAGATATTTTATTATTTATACCAACATTTCAAAGAAATTGTTCTGCGTTTTCAGAAATATAGGTTGCTAATAAAAAAAAAAAAAAAAACTAAAAAGTCGACACGGGGTAAAAATGTAAAAATAATATGTTTTGGGTTTTGTTTTATAATAATGTAATCTTATAATTACTTAAAATTAAATATTTATAAATACAGAAATATATATAAAGAAAATAAGAAAATAAATGTTTTATGACAAAAGAAAAGTAATATCCTGCAACGCAAAGTTTATACGACATAATATAAGGTGAGAATATCGCCCTGCTATGTATAAATTTATCTCGTGTTTCACGTATACCTACGCAAGCAAACGACATAAAACTAAAAGTCCGTCAAAGTCACTATATTCACTATAGAACAACATATACATTTTTACCAGTATCGATTTTCAGCATCTCGAAAACGCGCTCTATCTCTCTTTTTATTTCTCTCGTAAGTCGTAGATAACTATCATAAGTATATAAATAAATAATATATAAACTGAATAAAAAAAATTTAAAACTAGAACAAACGAACGGACGAACGATGACGACATTTTTATTTACTTTTATTAGTATATGAATCAAAAATAAAATTAACCTTCCCAAAGCGTATAATTTACCGCCAACAGTAGTCCGAACGTATTATTGTCTGGTTTATTAATTAAGATTTTTATCTCGTTTGCATGAAAAAAAAAAAAAAAAAAAAAAATACCAATAGAAATAATTATTATAATATTATCTTCAATTGAAGAGTGTAAGACCTTGGAAGTGAATGGTTTTGTAATTTGTCGTATATGATATACGTGAATATTATTTTATAATATATTATACGCGATTTATATTACCTATGTACATTTTATGTTATCACTTATCACGAGTATAGAAAATACGCTACAAGTTGAGTAATATAAAATCATTAGTACGGCACATTGATATCGTGTCAACAGGTGTAAGTACATAAAAACGAAATTGTATATTACAGTGGTGGTGAATCTACGGTATTCGTATTAAAAGTGGCACGTGAAAAAAAAGATCTTCTTAAAATCATCATTTATTAAAAATATTTTTATACTTTTGAGAACTCATTAATAAGTACCTTTGAATAGATAAAAAAATAATAAAGTCGTCTCATAAATAAAATAAAGAATAAAGTATCTTTTGCTGACTTTTTATTTACGATTCTGAGTGTATTTTTCGGCACGTGAATATTTTTTAAAAAATTGATTGAAAAATGTTGGCACTTGAACCAAAAAAGGTTCGCTACTCCTGGTACATTATATAGCATGCTTAATATATTCTCGTTGAAATAATGACATACCGGCCGGTTTGTGATATATAAAACAATAACATCTAAACGATTTTATTCAGTATATAATATATATAAGCAATTTAAAGATAATATTTAAAGTTTACCAAACTGCAGCATAATATTCATACAATGTTCTACAAATAAAATCATTTTTACATTATTAAAATATATTTTTTTAAATAACCCTTTATTTGTATTCTATTTTACTATAAAAATATTTTTGAACTTATATACTATAATTTATAATTGATTCATAATTGTTAATAATAATTAAATAACAATTTAATAATCAATTCATGATATTTTACAAAAAAACTTTAGAATTATATATCAAAAGCGACGACCGTTATAATACTTAAAAATGAATTTCGAATAGAATACAAACGTTACAATATTTCTTTCTTACTTGATGTTGCAGCAGGTTTAATGAATAGAATACCTACATACAATACTAATACGAGAGTACCTATATTATGGGAACTTTATATAAACATGACGTCTCTTTGCGTACAAAAAGAACGCCGTTTAGAAGATATAATATTTTTAAAAATCGTCTTTTATGGCTTTTGAAATTTTACAGTTATGAAATAGACACTCACCTCGGCGTTATACATATTGTACGGATAACCATAAAAAAATCTCTTTAAGAGTAAACACTAAACACGTATTGGTACTATTGAAAAAAAAAGATTTACAATACACACGGAAGGGGGAAACATATATATATATACGCATTATTTTTGTACTGTAGTTAAGCATTGTGCTTTAATATTACTCGAAACGGACACTGAGGGGATATAATATGAGACTTCCTATTGACTACGTATATAACAACGGAAAGGGGTCCACATTTTATTAGTTTTAAAAAAAAAAAAATTTCCCCGCCGTCGACATTTAATAGTCATATACATAATATTATAAATTCCTATATATTATATTATAATATATTATATAAATATTACGTATTATATGCATAGTTTTTACTAAATAAACGCGATCATTGCAACGCGAATTATATATGTACGAGACGATAAAAAATATATTGACCGTGGACAAAATTAGACGTATAATAATATGGATAATATACTATAATCGCGTAGGTACGATTATAAAACAATTTGAAATTCTTAGGACATATTTATATATATTATATTATAATATACTACAGTTGCGCAGCGCGTCGTCGTCGCAAAAATAATCGCAATATTTTATCGTAAAATACTTTGTGTCTAAGGCGTATATTTTAAACGATGATTTTATAATTCTAAGTGCAGAAATATAATATCATTTATATTTTAGTGTTTATAATATATTATTATATATATTATATGTTTTTTTTTTTTTTTTTTACTAGGTCGCGACGTGCATTTTCTGACCGTGAAAGAAAAAAATACACAGACAAAAACAAACCGATTTCTCTTGTATACCTACATATCGCGAGCGCGTCGTTTTCCGTCATTACATTTTATATTAGTTTCGGTAGCGTGAAAAAATGAAATATAGTTCTGATGGAATAAAAATAATAAGTGTTGTATAAGTTATAAATACTTGCAAATAAGGGAGTTATAATGTGTATTACCACCAATTCCCAATAATACATAGGTGAAATTTGGAGGCAAGGTGAGAAGATAAGCCCCCATAAATATTAATCTTATACTCCACAAATAATAAAAAGACTTCAAGGAAGGATGATCGTTTTATTATCTTCCTTAAAACCCGTCATTGTACACCAGGAGTTCTCTGAAGACTTTTCATTAATATGATAAACGAAATTTATTCCTGTAGATCAGCTGAAATTCACTATTTTGCTATTATCATAGTGAAAGGCTATGAACCAAGGAACCGAATGTCACCTGCCGCACGATCACACTTTTTCTAACCATAACCATTCAAAAACAGCCGATTTCCGATTTTACTCTGTATAAGGGAAAATTTCTATTAAAATACCTCCAAGGGATAAAAGAAATCCCAATATCAAAATGTCATCTTATCTTAAAGGCAATAATTTTATCCGCAGATAGTATATAGTCTACAATACAATATAATAGGTGTAGGTATACACAGTGTAAGAATATTGTCAAAAAATATGTGCATGAAAGTATAATATGTGATTTTTCGTCTTATTTTTCACGGGTTTTCTGAGTTAAAAAAAATACCCATTTTTTCGCAATCCGAGGACTTTTTGATATATACAGTGGATATATAGATTCACATGGGACATTTTGATATTCAGATCAAACTGTCACCTTAAATTAAATTTGATCTGGAAAATTGTAAACCCGTAATGGAACATTTTGATCCACGGACAAAATGGTCACATTTATAATATGACGATATTTTGATTTGAAACTATTACTTCATCGGAGACATTTTGCTTTGTATGTGTGACGAACAAGAAAGTCTTAATAACTATACCAGGCAGTAGCTTTTACTAGCGTATGATATGTATATGATACGTGGCGACATTTTATCCTCAACACATGTCACCTTATCAGTGTGGACTGTGAGACGAAATTCTCGCGGTGGGGAAAACACTCTGTTACATAGCATAAGTAAATAGACATGTCAGCTATAATTCCATTTTCGCTATCACTACGCATGTTCCCCAGACACGGAATAAACGATAACAATATCATGGACGAAAGAGTCTTGGTATCTTAATAACAATATACTTACAAAGGTGAAACACGTCTTGAATAAACAAAATGATAATGCAAGTGTTTTATTAATAGGTATTTTAATTCATAACAATATTACAATAATTTTAAATTAAGCTGAAAATAATTTTTCCATGAATTTTGTCGTTTATTCCATGTTTGGGGAACATTTTCTGCGCCGTGTTATCTAACTGATATGCCTATTTACTTATGCCATGACTCTGTTGTACTTAAAGTAAATTTTTTTTTAAATTTTCTCGAGTCGATCGTCCTATGCGGTACACAGGTACATAGGTTACATAGTATGGACGTATAGTAATCGTAGTAATAGTAGTAGTAGACATAGTATATATACTATTATAACATATATAGTATTATAGTAGTAATAGTAGTAGTAGTAGTAGTAGTGGTAATAGTAGTAGTGGTGGTGGTCGACCTAATTACCGACGACGGTTATAATGTTATATTGTATAAATATAGAATGTACCAGCTATATACTCATACATTATATACTATAATATAATATACACTATACAGGTTAACACACATATGCACACAGGTATATCTAGTACATGACTGCATTGTCGTCTCTGGTAGTAGTATTTAATATTATTATTATTATTTATTATTATAGTGAAAACGACTGCGGCGGCGACGACCGGTACACCTTGACACGGGCGCGCACCGGCTCGGTCGGTTGGTCGGGTATAGCGCGCGCGCCGCCGCTCCGCGTGTTAGGAAACTACCTGGCCCGTGGAGGCCAGGAAGTCGTATGATTATGACATCGGTTGAAATGGAAGAAAAAACCGCGAACGCCGCCATTCGTATACGCTGTACACGCTCACCGGAAAAAGAAACCGCCTTCTCCGTCGCTCCGTGCGCGTTGTCGGTTCGTCGAGAATGGCAATATTATAATGCAGGGATACGCTGCAGTACACAATAATATTTTTTTCGGGTTTTCTCGTTTTTTTTTTTTCGCCCCCATTTTGGCTTTTGCTCCACATTCAATTCGGTATTATAGCAGGGGCTTCGTTTGAGAGATTCAGACTATATATTATTATACTTTTGCAGCACAATCTTTTTGTTACAATGTGCCAACGGCCCGCGTCAAGTATTACAATTATTGCGCCGATATTGTAAAATATCGAAAAGGCAATCAAAATCATCGCCACAGTCTACAATGGACGTCGTCGCGACAATAGCCTGGTCGAACGAAAAATTGGCCTGTTTCAAATGTTTTACATCCCTATTTAAAAACTGATATGAAGGGGGGCTTTTTTACAGTATATATATATTGTGTTTCGATTATATAATACTCGAGTACCTACTGTACACTCGCATCTGTAATTATATAATAATAATAATCATTTTATTTTTGTCTTACACGCACGCCAAATACAAATTTCAGTGTTTTTTTTTTTTTTTTAATATAAGTTTATGGAAATTTTTTTTAGAAAAAACAGAAAACAAACATGATGTCGTAAAATATATGCATAAATTACCTATTATTTGTCTTTGGTGGATAATTTTATTTTATAAATTGAACATAAATAAATAATTATAATGTTATTATTGTCATTGTAAGTATACGCAATATACTATCAATATAAGCGCAACTAGGGGAGAACTTTGAGGTCTAGCTCCCCCCAAAATAACATTTTTGTCATATAATTTATATTACCTATAAAATAAGTAAGTTATTGTGGTCTTATGATTGCTTTTTGAGAATAATTCAACAAAAAAGTTAATGACCTTTTTTCCTCTTTATTGACGTTTTTTTAGACAATATTATGAGTTTAGTTCTCCCCCCAAGATTTTAGAGCTAGTTGCATTTAGAGAGTAGAAACTGCAGGTATATGAGATAAATATATAATAGAAAATTATAACGTTTGTTAAAATAATAAACTCCAGAATTTTTTAAAAAGTTATTATAGCCATATCTGTCCTTGTAAATAGACTAGGTGTTCGATTCTGTTGGGATATTTTGATCTCTTTTTGGATCAAAACATCTCCTTATAATTTGTCCTATACTTAATATCCATTATAGGTATACATATAAATATTTAAATTGATATTGCGTATCTACCTTAGCATATAGGTATAAATTTTTTTCTTACTTTCCAAAACTTTATTTAAGTTTTATTTTAATGGAAAAAATTTAATCTGTCTATACCTATACGGCTATACGTATAGTATATAATATATCAGGATATTAGGTACTTACCAACTACGTAAAATGTATAATAATTATATATGTGATGTATATGGTATGTGATTCAATAACGTTGCTATCTTATTTTCTCTCAGCAATTCTTGTCGGTGAAATAATAATACCGTGATATTATAATATTATGCTTTCTTGGCCAATCGAATAAAAACAATTGATTAATTGCTAATTATAGTATCGAGTGCCAAACGTAATCAAATCTTTTGACGCCTCGACGTACATATTATGATATATACGTTTCGTAGAGATTCATTATTGTTCGATTTATTATTATTTATTATATATTTAAGAATCATATTCGATCTTTGACTTTTCTCTACGAATTTGTAAATATTATTATATACGTATAGTGAAAATTGATAATAGATATTTCACGAGAGCAGATTATGCGAATTCTCGGGGTTCGACAAATTAACATTTTCACCTATACTCAGTCCTTGACATTTAGATAACCGATTTGCGGCTACGGTTATCACCGAAGACTATTGATTGGGAAATCAATTTTCCCGAATCGAGTTCTTATCTTTTTCTCGTTTTTTTTTTTTTATTATTATTAATAATATATATCCATCATCACTGTGTTTTTAGAAATTTTCATGAAATGATTCAAATCAAAATTTACCACCCATATTGAAAATACTCTACAGAGTACCTACATAAATATAGGTATACCTACTTAATTTAGAATATTAATTCTTTGGAGAGTTGTCTATCCGTGGAAAACTGTTAAATAATACCGTCAGCATTGTACTTAAAAATTGTGTGACTTTTGTTACCAATTGTTGAATTCGATTTATTCGCCACCTGAGGATAATTTATTGTAATTTTTTGGTTTTGTTTAATGGGTATATTGACACGTTTCTCGGCGAAAAATATAGGTACCGATCTACACGCGGAAAATATATAAAATTATAGGTACCTATATATACTTTGCCATATTGATTACACTGCAGAATAATTATCTTTTGGCCATAATATATTCTATATTTGCACGAATTATCGTCTTTTGAAACAAAGTTTGCTATATGCACATTCTATCTATGAAAGTACAATATTACATTATTCTTTTTTGTTTTTCGCCGTACATAGGTAATTCAGTAAATATTATATAATAGTATATACACTGGTGCTCGGTGTGTAGTGTGAACCTATTTGTACATAATTTGTAAACTCGATCTGAATAATAATTTTCATCATGCCAACGGCGTACCTATTTACAAAATTAATTGTTTGTTTATATATCATATTGTGTAGGTACATGCTATGATTTTTTCGACGTGCGTAAACTACTCTCCGCTTATCAATAAATTATAATATACGAAATGATGATTATTATAAATACCATATTTACTATAAATCGTTACTAAATAAGATAAATAATTATATAGATCCTCGTGCATGTTAATCGTTCGTGGTATTTTAAGTGGGTAGGACCTATATCATTATACGTATAGGCATGTATATTAAAGGATAATGTATTTGTTACTATTGCAGTTGAAATCTTAAAAAAAAAAAACAAGTCTGTGCATAATATTTGGGTAAAAATGACATCATAAAAACACAAAAAAAAAAAAAATATTTAAAATGAAATTTTCAAAAGTGAATGATGCATTGTATACTATATAATAGAACGAATACGGTAAGCAAACAAAAACCCGCATCTCATCTGCTATACAAATTCACAGCCCTGTATCATAGTACAGCACAGTCCTACATGTATTTATTGCATTGTATATACCTATATCTATGTATTTCGAAATTCGAATATAACGTCTTCCGTCCGCATAAAACTGTATTACCTATTATAATAATATATATTATATCTGAATATTACGTGGATGAAAAAAATGATATAATTCTCCATTATTTGGGGGGGGGGGGAAAGGGAATAACAATAATAATATAAATAGAAAACAGGAACAAGTTCAACATAATCGTTAAACCACTTCCACAATAATATATTGTGTAATACATTATATAAAAAAAAAATCGCCATGTACTGTACTGTTGTATTATTATTATAAGAACGGTACGCGCGTCTTCGTCGAATGTCGGCGAAGGACATTGGGTCGGTAGTTAAGGTAGGCGCACGTTGCAGTATAGGTACACGAATTTAAACACAAAATTGAAAGTATAACGGATTCCCGTATAGTAGGTAGTAATAATGATGAAACTATAAGCTGTCGAAATACCTACGAAGGTTGTTCGCGTATGTCTTGACCGGATTTTTAAAAGGAAAAAAAATATACACGGCAGCACACATAAGTACAATATACATCCTATATATTACCGAAATCAATTTACGAATAATATTCGTTTCGCACGAGTATCATGAGTGACTCGTCCCAGCTTCCCCCTTCGGAAAAAAAATAGTTATAAATTAAATATGGGAGGGGGCAAGAAGACACTTTGCTAGTTCTCCCACGCTTAAATGTTTATATGTTTCAAAATTTGATTCAATCATGCAAATATAAATACAAATCAATGAGTTGAAACCCAAAATGAAAAATAGGAAGCCGTGACGAGTCTTGCTTTGCGGCTAAAAAATCTATAAATTAATGATCTGATTAATTTGTTTTTTCAAAATTCTGGCTTGTGATCGTGTTTTGCATATTTATATAATATTATGATATCTTCTGATTCTGTCATGAGTTTTATAGCAGTTATTATGTGATACTGTTAACTCGATTTACAAGTCACATATAATATAAACCGCAATTATTGTAAAACTTGAGTCTATATAATATACTCGTACTATATAGCGATCATTATTATATTTTGCGTTTTTTTTTATCTCGATCATTTTCTTTGTTGTGGCTAATATTAGTTTTATTTAGTGTTTCACCTTGTACACCATTATCTTATACGTGCGATAATATAATGCTAAACCTATCTACTATTATATAGGTACATCGTGAAATGTATATTATGACGTTTGTGATGATTTGCCAACATACTAAAAGTGAATGTTACGTCGTATAACGCGTGAATTATTATAATAATAATATATTTTTCGGAGATTTTGATGCGATTCTAGGACGTATAGGCATTGTCGCTTGATGTATTTTTGAAATTCGATCGTTTTCCGCTTAAATATACTTACTTACCGAAGAGTTTGCAGTAGTACATATATAATATAATGGATAGTATTTTTTCGTAAATTTCAAACTCGTCGCTGCTGCTGTGGCAACGATAACGAGAGCAAAACGATTCAACAGTAAAATATAATGGAGTTTGTTTTATACCACAGAAAGGGTTAGGTTAATCGTGGTAATTACCACATCGTGCTCCTATATTGCACGTGACCAGGGGCACTTGATAAAGATTGCGGTCATCGACATCTCGTGCCCATTTATATATCATAATGTATATAGCATATATATATATACACAGTGCAAAATAATAATTGTTCACCGTATATCACGGTGTGGGTGTGAGGTAGGAGAGGCGTCATATATATCGTCGTACGGGGATCGTGTCAGCAACAGCTGCGCACGGTAATCGCCTGGTGGTGGTGTTTGTCTACAGGGTAATCATAATATTGTATTGCTATTTAAAGTCGCTGAGTAAAGGGTTCTCTCCATTGTATTCTATAGGACGATAAAAATGCAGAAATAGTGAATGGACTCGAGCCTGTTGCTTTTTTCTATTTTGTTGAACTTCAATCTACCTTGTATTATATATATAGGTATATATCGATTTGAATATATACTTGCATATATTCTATATAATATGATGGTCGTAATAGTAATAATGTGTGCAGTAATAGGTATATATTTACAACGAAAATATATTATATAGGCGATATTTTTTGTAATCTTCGTTGGTCGGAATCTGGCGACAGGTGTATTTGTAATAGCAATAACTAATAATATAGATACCGATGACCGAGTTTTCATTAGTTTTTATGAAAGTATATATTTGCAGACTATCTATATAGGTATTATAGGTATTATATCCATCGCGGTGTTTGGAAAATTCGTACATTTCGCTATAGGAATCCTGCATGCACTCTTGTTTATGTTTCAAGTTCCGTTTAATTGACTCGAGTTTGTGCGTAAAGGGCGGTGGAAACATAAAAATTGTAAAGAGGAATTTGCCTGCGTTTAAGTCCTATAAATTATAATTAATACAAGAAGACTAAAAAAACGGTTTAAAATATTATACGCGAACAAGGACACGAATTTTTTTGGAAACTGTATACAGCCGAAGAGACTATTATTAACTCTATACTGCACAGCACGTACGCATAAGATCTGGTCAATAATTTTCGACCCGGTCACGGTGCAGTAAGGCCACGAAGAAATCGCGTTTTTTTTTTAAGATGAAACTATACCGATTATATTATATACATTGTTTGTAATGTTGTACGTAAATATAGCGTGTAAAATCATGGCCGCGGAAACAAAACGAAAACCGAAAACTAGGGCGAGCGATCGGAAGAAATTCTCGGTCGCCTTTTCGAGGTGATTTTTTGCACATAAATTATACAGAACGAACGATATTAAACGCAATCAATTATTTCTATATTCATTTCGAGACCGTGTAATATAGAGAGGATCACCCTGTATACATATACGTGTACTATACTATTGTAACGCACACATTTTTGCGATTGTGTAATACGTCATCATACTATAGCCGATGTATTTTAAAATATACGCCAGACGGCGGCGGCGGCGGCGGCGTGCGAATATCCGTCCTGTTTGCGTATGCGGCGGGCGGCGTTTTAAAAGTGAAAGTATACCACACGACGACGACGGCGATGGCGTTCAGACGTGAGCAGAGTGGTTAGAAGTATTATATAGTATTAGTATATTAGTCGGTCGTGTAGCTTTTTTTTCGCTTCTATTTAAGTATGCCAAGGTTTATAGCTGCATAATATACAACATATATAATATAGTACACAGATACAAATCGTGTATACTATATATATAATAATAATAATAATAATAATAATAATAATAATAATAATAATAATAATAATAATAATAATAATAATAATAGTAAGAGCCACTGCTGCGTTTGTAAATTGTCGAATATATCTACCTATAATAATATTACCACTACGTATATATATATATATTATATTACATTATATTATATCCTATATCCCCGGACATCGCGCGTCCGACTGTTGTGCGCAGAGAAATACACGGCGGAAGAATAAATCACGCATCGTATATTATATGTACGCGTCTTTACGATATTATTATTACATATTATATATTATAATGTTCTCGTCGACAAAATATGACGTTAAAAATGGCGTAAAAAACCAAATAGAAAACATAAATCGTTATAAACGCACTATATTCGATTTTATAACGATTTGCGTACGTACGCCGAGATAGCGTACAGCAATAATTATTATTATTATTTATTAGCACGTATTCGAGCGCCGTTGAAATTACTGCCGTGATTCGCGTACACCACGCGGCGCGAGTACGACCGCGCACCACTGCACAAGGCGAATTCGTTAAATATTCATAATTAAGTATAATCAGCCTATATAATATCTCATACATCAATATATGTGTATTGTTGCGTGTTTATACGATAATATATTTTAATCATTCACAGTGTATATAATAATATTATGTACCGTCATAATGCACGGGACGAAAAATATATCGGTTAAATCTTAAAAGTAAAAATATGTATGCAATTCAAGTTTTAACAAATATTTTTGGCTATAGGTATTAGGCTTATTTAGGTTTAGAAAAATAACGAAAAAAGTACCTAAAAAAATACCTAGTGTTTGTATTGAACTTTGAAAAATAAATAGCTAAAAGTATACTAAGAAAAAAAAAAAAAATGCTTTGATAGGACGCATTATTTCTGTTGTTGCAGAGAAGACAAGAGACACCTGTACTCGGTATAGAGGACAATATGAATAAATGAGGAGGAAAATACGTACAACCATAATGTACTGGATAGAAATAATACATGAACCGAATCAGAATTTAATAGAAAATAATGGCAAAGGCTTACTTCATGACAGCACAAGAATCATTCTCTATACACCTATAGATCTTTATCAATATCGTTTTGAAGGTTATTCTGTAGAGTTAGGGCAACGAAATGTTTGTTAAAATTCGTTACAAATTCACAGCTGATATTGGTCAATTCTTCATTATTTGACCACAATATACATTATATAATACAAGCGACCTTTGAATATATAATATTATGTCGATTGATTTTTAAACAGTTTCTTATGTACACCGCGTACATTCGGTGGTTTCGGTCGGGTTTTGTCACGTCGTGTCAAAACGTCGGATTTTTAATTGGGAAAATATAACAAGGGGAGACTATTGCCCCTGCACAGCAGCCGCCAGCAGTGTACGTCGCCTTCGTCTTTCCAAAGTGTATTTTAACGATTTTATACGCTTTTCGGTAAGGAAAATTGGTTGTCAACCCGTGAAAGTCGTATAAAAATCAATATAGCCGGCAGCCGATAGCGGGGGAACGCGCGCGTATATAATATTTCGCTTTGGCGTGTCCCACGGGTGCGTGTATGTAATTGGGGGCTTTTAATTGGGAGTGGTCTCTCGTGATGTCTTTATATATTTACTATAAATTTTCGTGAATGTGGTTAAGACTTGGTATATATTATCTGACAGCAGTGGTAAGTAGTAGGTATATAATATAGTATTACCTATCGACTAATTAGGAGACAAACACTATTAACATTTTAATCTATTGCCCACGCGTCCCGGACGAAATATACATCTTCATCATTTTATAAGATCGATTTATATTATTATATATTGTAGGTATAGTAAACGAGTTCGGTTTTTTTTCATGTCGAGACGAACACGTGTATATTATTACTCGTTTTGTAATCGTATAAACGTTTTAATATAATACATTATTTACCCGACGAAGAAAAAAAAAAGCCGACCAGTCAGTTATAATAACGAATAAGATAGGGATCGCGTTTGAACGGCACTATATCAGGCCGGGGACAAAATCGTCGCGATGCGGTCAATACCACGAACATGGTGAATGAAACCAAGCGGTTAAAGAACGTTATGAAAGGAAAATATTTCCGATATACAATTTATTACATTATATTATATATATATACAGTATATATACACGTATTCTGACATAATATTGTGTTTATATTAATATGAGTATATGATAGTTTTTGTCAAGAACGACAATGCAATTATTTAAGTAGGTATATATACTATATAGATGGTTTTATTTCAGTACCAAACTTGGAAAACTGCAGGAAGAAATCGCAAACGTTCGAAAAACACTCGTCTCAATACTGTACGATGTATTTTTCATTCATTTTTGCGCATTATTTGTAGAAAAAAAATATGCCAAATCACTACTAAAAATGTATTATAAGTATACGAAAAACACATGATGTCACATATCCTAATACGGTTATAATTATATTAATGCGGTTACACGGGTTTTTTTTTTCGTTTTTGTTTGTTTGTATTTTTTTGTATTTTTTTGTGTTCACAACACATATTGCACTCATTTTAAGACTAGGACCTAATTATACTAATATCTAGTTATTAAAAAAAATAGCTATATATTATACACCTAGTATAATCGTGAATCAATGAACGCATTAAGTTTAAAACAGTTTATAACATACTGTAGTAATAATTGTCCTAATGAATTAAAATTGTAGATATTATAATATTGGACATTGACTTCAAATCAATACCAGTTTTGTAGATTTCCGTACTGTTAAATTAACTTCAATCATGTAATATTTTATATTTATTATAGTGATAATATACCTACGTACGTATATATATATATATATATATATCAATATATATCAATATACAAGGGAGTATACATTTAGACTATTTTTCCATCAAACAATAATTTAAAATCACAATTTCATTGGACCGTGTCCTAATTATTATGCGCGTTTTAATCATTTAAATCATTTAAAACGCTCATTTTCTGGTTATTTAAATTATATAATTTACAGAATTATTATTTTTTTTTTAAACGAATCGCTGTTGAAAATAAATGTGTTCTCGATATGCTTAAATAAACCTAAGTTACACATGTTTTTAGTAGGAAAAAAAATCTTTTATATATAATATATATACCTAGATGATTTATATATTATATACATTATTATATATATTATTATATACATAATATTATATATATATATATATATATATATATTATGTATATTATTGTTCAGGTTTACAAAATATTTACTTTTATTTAAGAACTATTAAAATATATATATATATATATATTATCTATTCTTGCTATACTTAAATAAAGCTACATAAAGTGAAAATTTGATGGGTTTTTAGAATATTTCATTTTGATATTTAAAATATGCACGATCTGTTGATATGTCAACAAATGTTTTTAGTAGGTATAGTTTATTAATTTGTATATATAGATATTATAAATAATGGTGTAAAGTGTTGAATTATGAAACTTGTTTCAAAAAACGAGTTCTAACTTTAAGTAACAATCAAGTGGTTAAAATTATACTAATTTGTATAACAGTTATTAGCAATAAAATAATTGCCATATTAAAATGAAACCAATATTCAAATCTTGTATAATCTTAGTTAAAAAATATTATAAAATTAATAATGAATCTACCTATATAATATAATAGATAGGCATAATATACCTGGCAAAGAAATAAATAAATAGGCATAGGTAAATAAAAGTAGAAATAAATTGTATTATAGGTAGTAATAGATATATTTTTTTTTTCAAGTATTTTATCATATTATACTATATTCCGTTGAATAAATGTAAATTTAATTTAAGTTTAGAAAACTTTTACATATACCTACATGTATTTTTATTTGAAATTTTAGCAAAGTTTTAGATAGGTATATAAATAGTTTAAAGTTTTTATTATGAAATTTAAAACAATTTTTTTTTAATAAAATGAAAAAGAAATTAAATTGTGTTTTTAATTGTTTTCCACATAAAGTTTTTATTTAACACTTTTTGCAGTAGATACAATTAAGCCTTATAAATTATGAGTCATATACAGGTCTATAGTCTTAGAATGACAGCGGTAATAAGTACTGCAGCGTGATTTGGGATTTGAATATTTAAAACCCAGAAAAAGACACGATAATAGATTGGAATAAGCATGATAAAAAAAATATGGTAAATATACTTCATTTTAATGAGAGACTATTTTGAAATTATATAATAATATTCATAATTTATGACAGGTATTATAAGGTGTAGATATTTACTATTAAAAAAAAAACTGGCATATATATAAAATATTCAATATATTGTTTTTATGCATTTCGGACAAATTTATTTAAAATTAAAACTTATTTTGGACCAGTAACGATGTGTATATACAATTTACACCAGAAACTACTTTATATCTGTATTTTATTTTACTCACTATATTATACTTATATAGTACGCATCAATTATTCGAGTGTTTGGCACTAGTATATAAACACTTATTATGAAAAAAAAGTTTAGAAAGAAAATGGAATTTTGGATAAGTATATGTGTAATTTGCATATTTTGTACTCGTCGCATATTATCAATAAATTATCGGATACATTTCATGAATAAAAAAGTTAAATTACACGACTAATATTGCAGTGATCTGAAGGGAACATGATTTTAAAAAATTGTCTGAACTCTGCAACTGTACCTAGTGTTAGAATAAATTGTATTTTAAATTTGAGATGGCATTTATAATTAATTCGGGTGAAAAATAAATAACAACAATTAATTATAAGTAATATATATTATGCCCTATCATTTATTTTAGTCACACCGTAAAAAGTAAAAAAAATATGTGTGATAATTAATTGTGCATTTTTTGGCGGAAATAGGAAGTTACCATAGCAAAAATGACATATAGTTCATAAATATCACAATATACGATATATTTTACAAATATATAATAAGAAAATATTTCATATATAGTTATTCAGACGTATGAAAATGGTACAATAACTGGTGTACTTCACTGGCTTCTATACTAAAACGTGATATTATATCTGATAAGAAGCGTTGTCACATCACACGTGTGATGGATGTTATGAAATTTTAAAAAGTCACTGGGCATATAATATATGGTTGACAAATATAAAATGTCATTTGAACATCAAAATATAGCATAAATAGTTATTATAAAAAGAATAATACATTTTATTCACTTATTAACCGGAACATATAATAATAACATCGAAGATATTTCACGTGAAGCAATACTTCACAATTTGTAAATCGTTTCAAAATTGTGAATTGACAATAATCTATACAAATATAATACATAATATTATAATTACAATACCTATATTATTATTATAATATAATATTTCTATAATTTTGTTACGTGTTATTATAATATTGAGTATTAAAATTGTACGTATCTTTGTACTATAGTAAACTCGATTTTGTTTTATTTTAAAAATAAATATGTTGCTGGCAAAAAAAAAAATTTTCATCGATTACAAAATACGACCTTATAGTTAATGTTATTATTTATCAGGTCAATAAATAACGCGTTTAATTCACAGTGGGTAATTGTAATTTGATTTTTTTTGTTATTTTTTTTTTGGCACATAAAATATATTTCATACACAAAAAAATATTTCAGAACCACATAATATACGAGCTGTATATACTATACAACAAATGTCGGGTCGCCAAATAACCTAAATATTTGCTTACGTAAAAATTATAATGTATACAAATTCTTACTTAAATACCAAAATGCGATGGCTGTATAATAATACACATTATGAATATTCCTTACCTGAAACAAAAAAAAAATAAACAAGAAATTATTAATCGTGTTTTTGACATATAGAGATTTTAGTCGTGGTTTTCGACACAATATGCGTTAACATTATATTGTTTGAGCGGTTGTCGAAGGGTTACTTTATATAATATGGTAATATGTTTAAAAAGCGAATTTACCACAATTTGTATAAAAGCGATGACACAGTTTGCCGAACTCGTTTTCAGACCGAGCACGCGTTTGACGTGCAAAAGTTATGCGTGCACACAAGTGGTTGCTACAATAGCAGCAGCAATAGGCTGCAGGCCGGGCATGGGAGCTGAGAAGTATAAATTGTATTACCTATATATGTATGATATATATATATATATATATGTATGATTATTAAAACCAGATTCGATTTCCTTAGAATAATATTACACATAGAATGTAGAACGACTAAAACTATGAAATAAATATATTGCATTTTTTCCGCGATAAATGCGATTTTCGGATCCGCTTGAATAACGAGTTCAGAATATTAAATGCGATCAATTTCTCGCGATAATCATCGTATATTTGGGTATAATGTATTCAATTAAAATACATAACATGTATGTTATATATTATAATACGAATGAAATCGCGGTCATCGTATTTTATTGTAGGACGTGCCCTATACTGGAAAAATAACTTTAAATTACAAACATTTTTTTATTTTTCGAAGAAAATCGCATCTAAACTTTTGGTATATTATACGATTAGAATAACGATTTCAATTATATATATTAGGTATATACGTACGTTCTCTGGCAAGATTACAGGGTATGACAATTTACAGAACTATATATTACTTTAAAATTTAATCTAATAACTATATTTTGTTCTAAATATTCTGCAATATTGTAAATGGGTAGTTTTCATTTTTAGGAATTAAATTAAAATAAAAAATATACAGTTTTACTTTAACATAATAGGTACAGAAAACCGTAGGTTGTAGAAGCACTTCGCTCATTGAATAGCCGATAAAGGGTACACTTGGTGGAAGTGATGAATTTGAATGCAATGATAATAGTAATCACGTTAAATAAAACGAGTCTGAGCGTTAGCTAGTGTAATAAATGAATAATAGGTAAAGTAGTAACCTTATGCCCAAAAATATCTCAAAATACGACTTATATAATGAATTTTCTATCAAAAAAATCTTCATCACAAAACCTATATTTGACTTATTCTATTCAGAATTTGATTGTTTTTAAAATAAAAATAAAAATAAAATGTTTATAATTTGAGTACTTGTGGATTTTTCTAATAATATTTTTCTAAATATTTAAATACGTATTTACCAAAATAAAGTAAATATTTTTGTGGAATTGAGTCTTCAATTATTATTAATAAAAATAAAAATTGAAAAAATATTATTTAAATTTTTCATATAAGTACCTATAACAAAGATAACTCTTCCCACTTAGAATCTAAAAATTATTCAAAATTACTATTTAGCAAATATGATTTTAAGAAAATGTTCTAATACAAACTATATTGAATGAAAAATGTATTAGCTATATCGAAATCTGCATCATATCCTCAGATGTATATATAATACATAATAAACAACTGATATATATATGTTCCCCATAAAAATTATTGAATTATTTATATAACTTTCAGTCAATATTTGTGGGAATTTGAATCTATATTATCATATTTAAATATACGCAATATCTATATCCAATGCTGAGCAAGTTAATGATTTTTTCTAACTCAGTAAAAATTCAAAATTAATAGTTTTTTTTCTCTTAACGATAAAATTAAGTTAAGTTAAAAAAAAAAAAACTTATTAACTTAAGTTAAGTTAATTTTTTTGTACGAGTTAATATAACATTTGAGATATACGGAAGGTATAATTAAATAGGTATCTATTATTTTTTTATGTTATGATTTAACTTTAAGTGTTTACAATTTTTTAAAAAAAATTTGCATAATATTATTGAAAATACTACAATTTATTTATAATAATTATTAAAATAAACAACAAATAGGTTCATAAAATGTTTGATTAGTAAGTATCTACTATTTCTTCAAAATTCTAACAAATGGAAATTTCTCATTGTAAATTAGTAAGTACCTACCTAAATATTGTTTATCGGTGAGAAATTAAATTTATTCCTTAGTTTATATTATGTGGAGATTATTATATTGTATATAGTATTGTATTTATATATTGTATTCTTGTTTTATTTAAATTTTCGGGAAATAAATAATTCTTATAATATAATAATTATTAGAAACGCCAAAAACAACTTTATTTTTTATTAAACCGTTTTGATAATAGACACAATATGAAATCAAAATGTATCAATTATTTCATAATTAACTTAACTCAGTTTAAATTAAAAGTAACTCGTTATTTAAAAGTTAATATAACCAAAAATAGGTTAAGTTAACAAAAATCAAATATAAAAAGTTAAGTTAAAGTTAACTTAACTTTTAACTTAACTGTTAATTTATTCCCAGCATTGTCTGTATCTATATATATGATCACGCGTTATCACAGATTATAACAATATATATATGTAACACACATACCACAATCCCACAAAAAAATGGCTGTTGTTTTAGTCTTAATATTTATAGCAATCTATATGTTATTACATCTATATCTGTGTGCAATCATGTAGCATAGGTTGATTCTATATAATAATTGCAAACATTAATAAGAGAAATATGTATATATATTCATAAACTTTAAATAATGTTTTGAAATCGAACCTCAAGGGTATTATGTAAAAATGTTTTCCTAAAAATCTGAGTTTTCGAAAAATTATAACAAAATATAAATTTTGTTTTATATATATTTATTATATATGTACCTCCTACTATACTCTATTTGAACGAATCGCGCATACGATAAGAACGCATTGTGACCGTAATGAGATCGAATTTTCCACTCTATCGTGACGTTCATTTATAATTGAAAATGATTATCAATGTTTATATGGCGGGCAGTGTGGCATGTCGTAGTAAGTGATAAGTGATAAAAAAAAATTTAAAAAAAAACAGGCGCCACGCCTGTTTTTTTTATAGTAGGTATATACGATAAACCATGTTAATGAGTGTGGTTAAGGGGAGAGAGGGACGATCATTCGTGAAATTATCGAGCGAAGGCGTTCCAAATAATGAAAATTATATTACACACGAAGAATATTTGCAAAAGTTTAATAAATATATATATATATAAAAAAAAAAAAAAACAAAAAAAACTGTAAAACTTATTGAAAGTCTCGTAACATCCTGTATAATCATACTATATATATATATATTTGGGCCGAAAAATGATGTATTATTGTATACGTATAAATGTATATTATATATATATATATAATCGTACATGGCACGAATAAAACTGGAAAATTTAATCGGGCGAGTGCACAGTGGATTTTCGGGATAGCGGGCACGGCCGGTATTGTAGGCGAGTGGTATGGATAATGCGTGTATCAGGAGGTTGATGTACGGGGACACGGAGCGCGGTGTTCGCGAGATGTGCCGGCGGTGGCGGCGGCGGCGGCGGCGGCGGCGGTCCCGCGGGGGAGACTGGTCGTGCCGGGCACGTGCTCCTGCAAAATATCGCGAAGGGATGACGGCCGCGAAATGGGTCAAAGCAGACGGGCGTGGGGTATACGCGCGCGCTCGCACACAATATATGTATAGTACGCATTACGTTATATACGTATATACGGGACACAGACAAACGACCGGCATGGCGCCCGGCAATTATATCGACGTTCCCCCGCGAGATTCAAGGTCGTCGTTTGAAACTTTCCTCTCCGTTCCCCTGTTCCCCACCACCACCACCACCACCACCACCACTACCACCACCACCACCCCCAATCGTGCAGCCCGGTCCAACAAGGGTAGACACTATATATATACACATATATACTATTCACGGGGAGGTTGTAAGTGTTCATCGCCTGCGTTACCATGGTTATAGACGTGCTATGACGGCGGCGCCCTCTCAGCTCCAACCCTGGAGTCAACCCTTTTATTCGTAAGCTTTCGTTCGGCAAAGGATTCCCGTCGATGCCACCGGGGGGTCTATACACTTTCGGTTTCCTTCACAGCCCCCTCGAGCCGTCTCCCTCCTCCCCGCCCTACCCGTCCATCATCACTTACAGACCTTATTATTACCGATATTACTTTATACATACGAGGTATAGGTGCGTACGGAATACCTGTACACTAATCGTTTTTATCAGTGTTATCAGTGTACACTGTGTACATACACACACACGCACACACATAATATATTATCTATTATATACATATATACATATATATATATATATATATATATATATATATAATCAGAGATTGTAGGGTATGATTATTGATTTGAAATCCAGAACCGTAGCAAGATTCGATAGCGCCCTTGACAAAGAACCGAATTTCCGCCCCTAAATTGGTAATAAGAAAAAAAATTTATCAATTTTTTGGAGCTGCGCCCCCATTCCTTGAAAATTTAGTTAATAAGCAAAAAAAGAAAGTCGTCAACTTACTTTTACAAGATTTTGGTCATCGAATTTTCACCCCCCAATCTTAGAAATTTAGGGATGGATATTACTGAATTTTTGAGCCCCCTTTTTTGTTGCGCCCTTGGCCTGGGCCAGTTTCGCCAAGCCCTTGGCTATGGCTCTGTTAAAATCTCTGGATTTTGAAAATCCCCTTCGAAAGATTTCGAGATTTTAGATTCTGAGCGTACCGAGCGAAAAAGCTATTTTAATTTTACAATGATGTTTATTTATTTTATTTTTTTGTAAGTAAATTTTCGACCGGGAGGAGCCGAAGAGGGAGTCGGTAGGAACTTTGGCGTTGGTATGATATCGATGGGGAATCGACGGCTCTATAGATGGTACCCTATATATTTATATATATGTTATATTGTATTAGATTTGTTTGTTGCTAGAGTGCTAGATTTAAAAAATGTGCATCTGGCTAAAATAATCTGGCCATTCAGATAATGGGTATATATTAAAATAATATAATATGGTGACATTATAAAATTCTCGAGTTTTCTACTGTAATATTTATGTAAGCATATATATAACACCAAGCCCGTTCAGAATCGTTTTTTTTATCTAGAAATTATATTTAATTAATTTTTTTAAATTTTATTTAGAAATGATTCATCATTGTTTTTAAATTCAATATATCCATCACCAGTTCCTACCAAACAAGCAAAGTGCTTCCACCCCTTAATGACCGGCTTTTTTTAAAATTATTATTTTCGTAATTGGTATTTTATTTTGTTTTAATTTTAATTTTAATTGTACTCAATTAACAATATTATATAATAAATACAAATAATCAGAGGTTACAGCAGTAAACGATTTCAAATCATTGAATTTTCAAAATGAATTTCAAAATTTGGACTTTGGAATATCATGTTTTTAATTAAATTATCTGCAAACCTGCGAGTCAAATTGCGAGAATAATAACTAAGGCATAAAATTAGTCACTGGTATAGTTAAATTTGTTAAAATTTACATAGGTACATCATGTGTATATAATATAACTAAACATGACCCAAATACTTAAGATGTAAATTCACAACAGTTTTATATATGTTTCAAAGAAAATATACAGTTTCTTTTAATTTGTGAAAACAAATTAGTATTTTAAAATATTTAAATATTATTGACTAACCAATGTTTTAATTTAATTATCTATCGTATAATATTCATAAAACTTAAAAACCTATCGTTTGAACAGAGTTGTTGTAATCACTGTTCAAAATTATTTATTTGAGCCACTATTAGTTTCCGATATTTTTCGATTCATAATATAGGTACATAGCTGCAGATGTGTATGAATAACAAAAATCAAATCATTTGTCTTTATAATAATATATGAACACATTGCTCTCGTTATTCACGATGTCTTTGAACTCTATATACGAAAAACTATGTATAGCATAGTATATAGTAAACTATATAATATAGTGTTCGTAGAATTATCATGGAGGAATATAATAACATTTTAATACAATGGAGATACGCACGTTTATAAAAGCGAGTATCAGAAATTCAGAATTACTTTGTAACTTTTACGTAAAATAAGTTTCGTTATACATAGTTTGTTATATTATATTTTATATTATAATATGAACAAATTACAAGCAAAGGATTTTCAAAGTTTCGCTAAAGTAAAAACGTTAAAAATTATATTACATTGTATGCATAATGTACATAATATATATAGATATAAATGGAAGTTATTTAGTATTTTATTGATTATGTATAATATTATTAGAGAATTCTCTAAATTGTTTTAGAAATAAATTAACTTTCTGCACTGCGAGTTAATACTATTTATAGTTTATATAGATAGGTACACACTTCAATTACATTATATTTTTTCATCTTAGTGATTTATTTGATTTAACATTTTTATTTTATAGTAGCAATCCCTTTTTTTATCAAACATTTTTTATGTACATTTTCTATCACTTTTTTTTCGGCCAGTTGGGTATATGGACTTTTTGTTTGAAACAGACTTCTGATATGTGCTAAACTCGTGATAAAAATGTTATATTGACGAGGGTTAAAAATGATTCTTACGGCTGAAATAATGTTTTTATATATAAGGTATTCAAAGATGGTAAGGTTCAATGTACGTTTTCGGAACCGTCAGTATTTCATAAATACGTTCAAAAATTCTAAAGTTAATGCTAAAATTACCACGAGATTAAATAGCCAGTGTCCACGACACTTATAACGCACTGATAACCACGACCTGTGATCACCGAGTAGAAGGAGACGGAAGTTTTACATTATTTGATAACATTTAAAATAATGTATAATAATTTACACATGATAATTTATTTTTATCGCTAAAATGTTTTAATTATATGTATTATGATCTGCAACTGCAGCAGCAGCACTAGCAGAAATCGTGGATTTCAACGAGGAAGTGCCATAGTTGTAGGTAATAATTAATATTTATGGAATTTCTATTATAAAGTTAAATAGATTAAAATTATACGGATGTTCTGTAAAAAAATATTGTGAGTTAAACAATTAAATTTTTAACGCGATTGTGTCTAAAAAATAATAATAATGCATCGAGACTCGGGCAATATACCTATAATATAATATTATCAAATTTTCAAAGCAAAGCTTTATAATATGTTACATATATATATATAATATTACCAATCGGTATATTACATAGCTTCGATTTTTTTTTTTTTTGTATTGGCACGTGTATGTGTATTCGAAAGTTTGGGATAGGACTGGGGAGTGTGAGAAACCGCACCACTGTACATCTATAAATGCTACACCAAAGTTTGAAATTATGTTAAGTCCTCCAGAGACTTTCCATTATATGTATATATATATATAATACGTGTATGTCATTATTACTAACTTTCAGGAATCAACCCTGACGGCACCACTGCCACCCTCGTTTTGAAGCCTAGTCGTATTACTTATACAAACATAACACTTGACTTCACCCGCAAGTCTCTCCTTAAAATTGCGTGTCAATCTATTAGACATCATAATTCAGCCCTTTCATACATTTTCATTTAAATAAGTTCAAACAGCGACCATACATAAAACCCATTTTAGAATATTTCTACAGTGACCCTTCTCACATTGTATTACAATATGTGTTAAGACAGGGTTTTTATGATTTGTCGCATAATCGAAAAATAAGTACTTGAGTTTTCATTAAAAATTAAATTATAAGTTTCCTATAGTTAATAAATTAATAATGATTAATATGTATAATAGATATACGATAGATGTGTAGTTATTACAAAATAAGAAAAAGCTAACTATGTATTTGACGAATAAGAAACGTAAAATGTAAAAATGTTTAAAAATTACATTTCATTGGCTTTATAAATAAAGATTTAGAGATTTTGTTGAGTATATTTTCATGAAATATATCAGATAAGCGCTTCAACAAGTGCGTTTATATAAAAACTATTCGGGGTAGGTAACTCCAGATCATTACATTTTCATTTTCTCTATAATAAAATCCAATATTGCAAATAATATACGTTATAGGTATTCATTATATATGTATAAACACATTATATGAGTTGATATAGTTAAATATATTTTTTTATCTATATAGGTGATATAATACGATTCGTTCGGGGTAAATTTCTTAATTTACTGAAAATTCTTCAAATTTTTGTTTTGTTTTTAATTTAATTTTAATAATCTACGATAGAAGGAAAGAAATTATTTTTACATATTATTATATAATCGATACCTACATTAGATATCTCCGTGATATGAATTTAAATCAACGGAGGGACATATTATTACGTATTTCCGAGAATATCGAATAAAAAATAAAATAGTAAATCAATATATAATATATATCCCACAAGTTATAATATATACCTGTTATGTATTATTCTAAGCACATAATACAAGCCAATATGCAAGTCTCGTACTAGACATGTTTTGAAAATAGCACGTACACACACGGCTACTATAATATATTATTTGTATTTCGTTTTCCCTTTTATTTTCAATGAAAAAAGAGTGAAAAAAAGGAAAAGTATGAGATGGTTAAAAAAAATAAGAAAGGATCGGTATTGACATTGGGAAATTTCATCCTGGGCTGTTGCTAGTGGTGCTTGGAACTGTTGTCATGACGACAGAAAGTCGACGGCACAGTCCCAATAAAAAAAAAAATAAAAATCCCCGAACTATTCGAAACTGAGGTGATTACACTCAGGTATAATATTAATATAGTGATGACTGATGATATAATGACGAATGCGAGACCCTGACCCTGCGAGCGTGCGCGCTCTCATCTATCACGATGTATTATGTAGAAATTGATCTTAAGTTCCTTTGAACAAATAAATGTTTTTTTTTTAATTTGATAAAATATAGATATTTATAACTTTTGAATACATTTAATTGAAGGACAAATCCAATATAGACAATCCTCCTTCCCCTCTCTCCAACCATTCAAACCGAACTCGGTGTAATCGACTAAATTAATATATTATTTTAAAAGTAAATGTTTTAATATTAAAAAAGTATTCGTATAGTTTGTAGTATTATTAAAAGGAAATGTTGGGAGGGTATAGGTATTTTCATGAGCTTTTATAGTACATTTTTTATTATGATTATAAAATAGTGTCCCTTCGCAGAATCATACTATATACCTATATATGCATAACGATCCATCTATTATACCGGCAACTGGTAAGCTGGTGAATGATTGACTTTGATTTTAGTTTGCGCATGACCAAGGAGATTCCAAGGTTTTCAAGTTGGTGAAATTAAATGTTTGATTTTCTTTCTCTTTTCTTGTTCTTCGGATTTTAGTTAATTGAAATCTCGGTCTTAATGCATTACTCGCGTAGCTATGTAGTTTTCTTCAAGTTGAAATGGGTACCTCGGTTCACAACATATAATTATGAAAATATTATCTGCATTTCAATTATTTCTTATTGTCCTCTATGAACATTTTACAATAAATCGAATTATATCGAATAAATGAAAAATATTATATAGTTCCTTAATAATTATGAATATAATTTACGGATGATGTATTAAAATGTAAAAACAAAACAATTTTTAAATCTGATTGGAATTCATGAAATATCGGATAAACCTTATTCGAGTTTTAATAACTATTTTATCTCGCCGTATTAAATTAAATTTAATATGAATAATGAATATTAAAATTTTTTTATGCTCATTGTTAATTCTACGGTTACGACATCAGCTGTCTTGCTAAACGTTTAATACGTATGATAATGAACATCCGATGTATATGTTCCTATGTGGTATAAAATAGTTTCTTTACATTTTTATGATATTATAAATAATTTTCATACATAACAATATAGATGCTATATTGTAGTGTGTACAAACTCGTTTTATTACTTTTGTCTTAATAAAAAAATCTCATACGTATGAAAAGTTCCAAAGTTCCGAAGCATGGAAGGAAAAATAAATATATCTTGAATGCTCTCCAAGAATTAATATTATAGTATTATTCTGTTAAGGAAAAGGTCAATGTTCTTTTTCATTTTATTATTAATATCTATTATTTGTAGTTACTTCTTCATGATCACAATTCATAACTATATAGTCGTAACTATGGCCTTTCAGAATTTCAGATAGTCAATGACCACTCCAATCACTTTTAGGTAACGCGCTATTTACCTACTTATATAGATACTTTATATTTGTGTTTTAACTTTGTACTATGTACTATTGAGTTTCACTTGTTATATACTGTATTCGCGATAAAAATAAATATGTAATACATAATGTTAGTTTATTCTTTTTAAGTCGTTATTAACATAAATGCTCACTTATACTAATATTATGTACATATTTATTTTATTAAAATTTTTTAAATTTTCAAAATTATTAAATTTTTTTTTAAATATATTTTACATAGATTGATATTAAATCACAATGGTTCATCAAAAAATGTATAATAGGTACCTACCCACTAAATATTTAATTTTAAATAAGTTTCTATTATTTCTATTAAAATTTATCCAAACTTTAAACTCATGTGTATCGTTTATTAACTCGGAGATTGTAATTTACCATAAAAGCTGATAATAGCTTTTAAAGTATTTCTGTAGTTTGTATGAAAGCATAATAAAAAAAGGAATTTTATGATAATCCAATCTGTCAAAATTAAAATATAAACATTTGAAAAAAAATATATTCTTTAAATATGATAAAATAATTTAGTTACCTATCAAAATTAGAGATATATATATTTATTATATATTTTATATTTATATCTGGCAGAATTGAATAATTCTGCCAGATTTTACGGATTGAAAAGCTCGAGGGTAGTGAATTCTCAACGAATTTTATTGAAATTCAGCGGCAAAATACTGCAATACCACTAGACACCATATAGTATACTATAACGAATAGATGAATTCGGTGTCAAAATTATTGATGCTCATAAGACCGCTCGATTGAAATATATTTATCTAATATAATGTTAAATAAAACTACAGATTAAGGTCGTCTAAAGCTGAGCATTTAAAAATCTTGAATTTTGATTATTAAAACATTTAAAAATGATTTAGATTTTGATTTCAAGGATAATTTTTGGACGGAGGGGGAGAAAGGGTCATATTTTATAAATGTAATTTACTGTTTACCGCAGAAACGCGATCAATTCATATAGTGGCATAGCTCGGTTATTTTTTTATAACCATGGTACAAAAACAGATGGTTGCTTAATAAACAGTAAATAAACTATTCCCATAATGTCTTTATGACTATAGAACTCAGTGACAAAACCACAAAAATACCTTATCACATGTATTTTATAAATGATAATGATTTACACCACGGCTATGCAACTGATATAACCATTGTTTATAAATATTTAATAATATTTTAGGTTTAGTTAACTCATATGTATATTCTACTTGGAACGATAATACATACTGTAGTTGTCAACAATTGATTTATCAAAACATTACATTTGAAATAAGTTATCACGGCCACCATATTATTTTAAATTATAGTTATAACTTATAATAATTATATGCGTCGTGATAGACGGTCAGCTATAAAAACACACACATATATATATATACAATTAATATAGGTTCAAGTTAGCGCGGTTAGGTTTTAGATTTTATTTTTGTAAATATTACACATTTTATCGAATTTTTCCAGCTCTATTGGATTTGTTAAAATATAATGTAAATATCATAGACTCCTCAAGATATAGGAACGGGAGGGAGACAACGTGAGCTTTTTATTGTTATTAATATTCGAGGAGTATGTATAAGATTGATTGTGAGTAGGGTTCAGCCTATATATATTTTGGAGGGAAGTTACACTATAATATATATATATAATATACTGCTTTAATTACGAGCCGTATAAGTACGTACCTATTGATAATTTACAACACTGATTATTATATCGTCTATTTATTTTGCGTAATTCTATATTTCACTCGTATAAATATCTCTCAAATCGTCCTCCATCCTTACGCGGACTTCAAAATCCTACCCCGAACGCATCACTATGATATTATTATTGTACAGAACGGTCAACGAAAATGTGTTTTTCGAAACGATTTCGGTTCTCGGAAAACCCGTATATTATGTAGTGTATATCCGAGGAGGGTAATGACCGGGGCCGTGCAGCAGTTTTATGCGCGGACGATGACGGAGAAGATGACGCGAGCGGAGAAAGAGGAGGTCCGAGTGCATGATCCGGTTGTGCACGTGTGTGGACGAGGGACGGCTGCTGCTGTTCCGGCGAACGCCCGCAACAATGTGTAAAAACCGCACACACAATGACGCGATCGGCGTGTATTTAGTGTACGTGTATGTGCTTTATTTGTGTATAAATACATATATGCACTGCGTGCGTACACGTGGAGAAAGAAAATAAATACACTATTTCCAACCGAAAAAGGTGCGATGATAAAACGACGATGGCTCACGGGCAGAGGGGGGGGGAGAGAGAGAGAGAGAGAGAGAGAGAGAGAGAGAGAGAGAGAGAGAGAGAGAGAGAGAGTGAGAGAGAGAGAGAACTTTTGTCCGTTTCGATCGGTGTATAGCGACCGCTCCGGTGGTAATGTGAAAACGCGTGCGGCGATTTCGGGGCGGGTGACACGGTCGCTATTGTTGCGGCGCGTATACGCGTTTCCGGTAACTCGGTCAATGTCGTCTCCGCTCGGAGGCTGAACGACGGACCGCGGCGATTGCGGTTGCGGTGCGGTGGGGCGGGTCAGCGGCTGTCGCGCCGACCGGTGAATGAACGCTGACGGACGGGCGCCACGGCGGTGGTGCGTTCCATGGAGAAAGGGAATAATTTAATTTATTTAGCTGTCGTCCGGGCCCGGTACAATTATAAATTTTATATGATATACCAAATGAGAGGGTAGTATCCGCTGAAATTCGGAAGTGGAGGGGGCGCCGATAAATATAAGTATTTTTCGCGTCATTATTGTGTATTTTGAAAAATTGCGGAAAATTTGGAAAATGCAATACAGGAGCTCAATGAAGTGTGTCTACACTCGATTAGAACTAAAACAAGTTGGGAAAGCCCAATCACTCTTCTAGCGTGCTAAATTCTCGGTATCTAGACGTATTTTAAACAATAATTTATAAAAACATTTTGAATCGAAACGAATAAAATATCTATCTCCCTGGCAACCAAATCAACACACTCGTAATTACGGACAGACGGATGGATGGACACAACAGCGGGATATAAACGGGTGTCTAAACTTGTGTTTAGAAACCTAAAACCAGCATAATATGCATTTCTCATTTTTATCAACTTGCACAAACATCTTAGACGTACATATATGAAACAAAAAACAAATGGTATGGATAAAAATAATGTCTATTACATACTGACCAAATATAGTATATGTGGTCATTTATTAAAGTAAAAAAGGCAAGGACAACACTTGGTTAAAAAATTACTATTTTATAAGGTTTATTTTTAATTAATTTTTATAATTAGTAAAACTGTAAAAATCATTTGGTCATATATTAAACTTGATCTTTTTTTACACGATAACGATGATATACTCGTATTTTGTTAATCATACACTTTATTTTATAATTATATTTATATCTTTAAAAAAAAAAAAAAAAAATAGAAAAATCCGATAATATAGTTTTTCTTACAAGCGTAAATCATGTTGAAAATTGTATATATTTTACAACAATAATAGAATTTATAGTTTTTATAGTATGAGATGATTTGAAATTCGACCATACGTAGAAATTCTTGAAAGCCTTTAATTTCAAAGAAATAACACTAAATTTATTATTTAATAAATCACGAGTTCGATCAAAACTGTTTTCGAATGCGATAATCTATATCGTTGATGTTTAATTTCAAATATCTATAGTATAATACTTATATGCATTTCTAAAATACAAGATAAATTTATACGTGAACATATTCTGAGCCGATCAGCAGTCCGTGCAGCTTCCCTAGTTTTATTAAACACAATAAATGGATATAGGTATATTGAAATATTTATAAATATACTCGCGGTATATCTACTAGATAATTTTTGCCATCGAGTGTTTATTTTAAATATTACTATTTATTATACTTCAGTAGGTATATATACAATAAATACCTAATAGCTATATATAGGTCATTCAGACACAATGATGATAATGTGTGTATACCCAAAAATGTTGCACCCTCCAAATATAGTATACAGCGTGGTACATTGGTGAATATTCAAATTTATCCAACATGCATGAACCATTTTTTGTTTATCGATATTTATACACAAGAAAAAACATTTTTATATCTGCTCTAGACGCATTTGTTAAAAACACATAAACTTGCCAAATTTTATAAACATCCGGGCTGTGCGGCGTAATATTGGTTGTATATATTTATGTAAAATGTCCATGTGTATAAATCAACAAAAAGTCATGATGTTTATAAACATTTTTTTTTATCATTCAAAAAAAATAATTTATTGGAAATGTATTCATTAATTTAATTTTAATTAGTGTATTCTTTTAGTGACATACAAAATATTACACGACACTGCACGCATATAGGAAATGTGAAGTTTATAAATGATTGGTAAGGAATATTTTTCAGTTTTTATATGCTGATGAAATGTTACATTTTTACCACAATAATATCTATTCTAAATTTCTAAATATTATACGATAATAATAAGAAAATACTAAGAAATCATAATGCTTTAAGATTGTACACGTTTACACAAATATATATAACATTTTTGTTTGGCAAGTAAATGTTTGAAATATATAGCCGAAAATTTTTCATAGAAACCGAATAATATGTATATTAAATAAGATAAGCAAAAGTGAATTTCCATATGTATAAAAATGTAATTATTTCTATTTCACCCATGCAATGCATAGAAAAATCACCAGTATTTTTGAAGATATTACACTCAGAATATGAAAAACATAAAACACATGTCAATTTCAACTATTTCTTAGGGTTATATACATTTTATACTACCTAGTAAATGATCAGCTAGAAACAATTTATGAGAACGATAAAAAATAAATATTAAACAAGACAATTTTCTGTTCATAATACCAGGTTGGTAACAGGTTGTTCGATACTGACAAGATATTTTATTAAATAATAACGTTATATTATTTGACTTATATACATTTATTTTATCCGACAATGTGTCATTTATTATTATTATTATTAAATTATAGGTTATAGACGCTAAATATTAATATCTAATAAAATGAATGTAATAAAATAAAAACCCAGATAGATAATAATAATAATTCCCCATGTTCTACCATTCTTCGCATGAATTTATGGACTATAAATAAAATAATATCGTAAGTAAATACTTACCAATATAAACAAGATAACTAATAAAGTGAATATATTTGTCAATGATCTGTGCTTACCTGAAACAACATATAATATTGCATTAGAATAACCATTAACAATCATTAATTTATAGTATTTAATATACTATTTATTCTATATAACTATATTTAAAATAATTGTATAGTCTATACATTTACTTTTTAAACAAGGAAGCATAGACTATTTGTATAGTATAGTAAAATATATTTGTTTAATAATTTAGATTAAAGACACGTTCTTTATATATATATAATTCCATACGCTTAAATAATTAAATTACCATATACTTTATTTATAATTACCTATCTGTAAATGAAATATTGACATATTATATTGAAACTATATATTAGTGTATATACTATTATTTTGAATCTACTAATAAATTAAAAATAATTTATAAATACATTTTCTGTGCTAGAAATTATTCTTAAGTTCATGACAATTCTTAGTATTTTTTTTTTTAATTTAGACCTTTTGATTATTCGAAATAAGTATACTTGAAAAAATAATAATATAAAATGACGTATTATCGTTGTTGTTTAACAAATCAAACTATATCCTATATTATAATAGATGAGTAATATTTATTCTTAACATAAATATAGTTTTGTTTTATTTTAAACAACTCTTATATTTGGTTATGATTTAATAAATCGAGTAAATAGTGCATTTGTTTTCATTTTTTTTTTTTATTGTTACTCAAAATATATTTTCTGAATAGAAAAAAATATCATCAACGTATAAGTAAATAACCAAAACTCAGAGTGCACTTATACATATTTATATAAAATAAAAATTTAGTAATAAATCGGTCGGCCATGTGCCCAATTAATACATTATACTCGTATATATTATACTGTATAGTATAAGCTGTTTTTCGAAACTATATAGAAACCAGTTCCTTATTACTTTCGCAAACACGTTTAAGTCTATAGGACACAAACAAGTATAATTCTGATATCAAATACATAGTGTTAAACCAGCTGTGGTTTAAAAATATTTTCAAGTTACCTCATCGTTTATTAAAATAAATTATTATAATAAAAAAAAAATAGACAAATAGGTGGAATTTTACAAAATACAGAAAAAACATCATTATAATCTTTCTTTAATCTCGGTTTGATATCATTGATAGAGTATTTAATACTTATTAGAACAAAATATAAGTAGTATTTATGTGAAAGAAAACTCACAAAATACAACGAAAATGTCTAGGAAATTGAAAAATAGAATATAATACCACGTTTTTTGGTTGTTATTCACAAAATAACTTAGTTTATAAGAAAACATGGTTTTGTCATTCAATGTTGAATATAATAACAATAATTACCATAATATGCATTAAGCATTTTATAAATTCGCTATGCGAAAGGGAAAGGATATTTTTCAAACTAAAATCGTTTTATTTGGATGACAAGAAGGTATCTACTACCTACTTAAATATAAAGAAAGAAAATACACTTTTAATGAACAAAGTTCCGTAAGAACCTGAAAAGTCTTATAAGAACTGGTAGTTATCCTTGCCCCAAAATCTACTGCAGGCTTTCACCATTCATATACAGTGAACCTCAAGGTGATCGTTATTTTAGGAAATGTACGCATGTTGGTGTTGTGCAAACATATAATATATGAATTTTACGCCTGCTAATCACGTTTTTTCGAAGTCCTTCCTAAGGTATGTAAAACAAAATAATATTATTATAATTCCACCATTTCACGCCAAGAAGAATTAACGAAAACCGACCGGAACAACTAGATGCAGTATAAACGTCTAATGATAGTGAAAATGATAATAACCGAATATAAACAACTTTGTAATCTCCAAGTATACTGAAAATAGAATCATCGTTTTGTGACTTTGAAAGTTGAAATAGAAATATGAGTATATACTAATTATAAATATAGATGCTAAGGATCTTATCACACGTTTACTATGTATATGCATTATACATATTATATAAATTTGCATTAAATAAATTTAATTTATCTGAATTTTAACTGTTTTGTTTTATAATATTTTTAGATAATTGTTTAAAATACGTTTAGAAACTAGGAATTTAGTACGCTCACATAGTGAGCTTGCACATAGCTTCCTTGTTTATTAAACACTATCTTTCGGGTGAATCAAATAACCTGACAATTTTTCCCGGTTTTGTAGTCATTATAGCCATATATGTAAGTAACAACTTTGAAATGAAACAATAAAATGGGCAAACATCAGTCTGTGATCTATCAATGAAAAATATTAATGAAATGTGCAGTTGATAATAGGTATATCCTATAAAAAGTATTTCTATAGTTCTGTGGTAATAAGAATTGATCATTTGCTTAAATTTGCAAGCTTAATGGATGAGCAACCAATTTGTTTTTTGTAACATCGTATTTACATGTATTTTGTGTGATTTTTATTCCATGGCGGGAGGGGATAGTGGAAGGGAGCATTTGCCCGTTTAATTTTTAAAGGGCCGATCGTTGGAAATAATTAATCAAATCAAATTAGTTTAGTTTTGTTGGCAAAATATAGACACCAGTTAATGATCTGTTTTTTTTTTTTTGCTTATTTACTATGAGAAATAAACATTTATTATTTGTAAAGGGATCGGTCAAAATTTTTCCCCCGTCTAGTGAAACCTAAAACGATGCCAACTATTTTAATTATAAAATAATTAAAGTTTGGAAAGTTGATAACTATAATATAACTATATATATTATATATATTATAATATTTCGAAATTCTCAAAAAAACAAAACCATTTTTGTATTAGTGGCATATTTGATAAGAGCGATGTACAGAGGCAGTCGTCCCTCTCAGATTTTTTTAAAACCATTATTTATTTGTAAATACATATTTTTTAATTGAAAATTAAAATTTTTTAAATGAACAAAGTACATTTATGATTTTCTCCGCAGTTTTCCAAACTTAAGAAAAACTATCAAAAAATTACGTAAAAATGGGAAAAACACATATTTTTTAAAATAAAATATGGTAATTTCTTATAATTTCAAGAATAATGATTATAGAGATTTAAAATGTACATAGATTATGTATTTTAATATTATACTTTTGCAAAATGATATTTTTTAAAATTAATTAAAATAATAGTTTTAAATAAAATATTTTAATTTTATCTACCTTGTATAGGTAAGTTAGTAAGTATGACCTAAATAAGATCACCCAGCCCCACTGAGATAAATTCTTAAATTTACCACTATATTGTACTAACTGATGTAGACGCATTAGGTGACAATCTAATCCAGTATCTGATGTATATATATATATATATATGATTTATTGTTATTATATTATATTGTATTAATTAATTTAGTATCATATTGCTTTATAAACTTTGTGATTTAATTAAATTGTAGAGAGGGGATTTGTCAACATTTATTATTGACACTACGACAGTCGCTATGATTAAATATTCAAAATAATATTAGATTTTTAACACAGTAAGGAAGTGCAAGTAATCTCTAAACTATAGGTATTTTAAAGATGACTGTATACACTTATACTATATAAATATTTTAATACTTATGTAATATGTATTTTATATACCTATTATATGTATACACTAAGTAGTATTGTAGATAATTGATATAGGTAGTTATAAAAGTTCTAACTAAAGTCTCAAATATGATTTACACAAATTGGAAAAACCGTATTGGTGTTTTTAATAATCATCATTATTATTATTATTATTATTATTATTACCTATTATAGATAAGTTCGCTAGTGCGGAGAAAATATTATATTGGTGGATTTAATTTGAAAAATATATAATGTATTGACAATATAATATATACATATATTATACTGTCAAGACATTATATTTACCTAGATACCCTTGGGATGGAGGGGGAGGGGAACAGTCATTCTTTGGATCGATGTAGTACCTGTGCATAGAGACCCCCAGGCTACTGAAAAATAATTTTGGTCTATTGCAGGGGGTCATCGGCACTCGGGTATCCGGTAGCCCCCGCGAACGATGGTATCTGTTATACAATACGAACGTACATATACACTATACATACACAATATACGTATATATATAGGAGGAAGAAGAAGAAGAAGAATAGGTACAGACTGTAGTGCAACCATTGATTGGCAACCGGTTTTTCGTGAATCTCGAATGCATGCACCGTTTTCATCATACGTATCGCGCGATAGTGATAATAATAATAATAATTGTTCGACAACGGTGCGGTAAATCGAAATCGAACGAAAACCCATTGTCCAACGGGGTCCCTATTGTGTCCATCCGATTGAAATGGATTCCGTCCCCGAGGCGAATTACTCGCTAATTAAATCCGATGAAAACGCCACTTCTCGGAAAACTCAAGATGAACGAACTGGATGCACAAAATAATACGATATCAATACATACGCGCACACATTATTCACATATTCAACGATACAATATATACGTATAGATAGGGTATATAATATACCTCGGTATAGGTAATATGGTATCGTCGACACTATAAGTGTCACCTATACACATATCGTGAAAATAAACGCGTTTCGTTGTATTGTTATATATTGTTATATATATAACTCGACTTTACCAAGACGTTCCCCGGACGTGTTTGAAGCGAGACGAATAAGAAACTCGCCTTAGCGCCACATTCCCGAAGAGTTCCGCACGGAGAGTAACTAACTGGCTGGCCACTTTAATATATATTATACAATAAGTCCCAAAATCGCCGTTTTTCGTCGTCTTCTTCTTTTTCGTAGTTATTGGCCTTCAACACCGTATACTGACAAACATAATACACGCCATCTCTCCCTATCACTTGCTAAGACACACCAATATGTATACAGTACCTTATCGCCTCGCGTCTAACTTCACTTGATTTTTCAATCTTAACCCCGGGCGTCCTAGTGGTCTTATATCTGATGGAAAATTGCATTGCACCGGGTCTCTCCGAGTTTCTTCTTTACTACAGGCATGGTGAGCCTAACCGAGTCTTTTTTTTATTATTATTATTTCACTCACTATAAGCTAATTGCTAGGATACCGGTAGAGTTCCTTAATCTCCTCGTTGTTTCGGATTATCCACTCTCGGCTAGTGTTAAGGTGTGATTCCTATGATGCATCAGACGCGTGCGTTTGTCTCCATCATAGATGTTGTTTTCCTTTGAAGCGTCAGTCATGTGCGGCTACTTGTGTGCAGTAGACGTTTTTGCCAAATGTTTATAATGAGTTGATATGAATTATCATCATACTTGATTCTCGAAGAGATTGAAGATGAAGAAATATTATTGCAACAATTAATTATCGATCAGGGGAATGCGAACGAGCATCCCTTATTTACGTCAAGGCCGGAATAAGATTTTTTCGCAATTCTGATTAATCCACATTTAATAAATGACGACAAAAAATTCTGGGAATTTTTTAGATTGAATATTGATCAATTTAATTACGTCCTAGACCTGAATAAAAATGATCTAACAATGGATTCTACGAGTTTTTCATCTTACACGACTGGAAAATGTATTTTTGTCATAGCCATATTAAACGAACTCGTTTGCGGCTACGTCTATACTGCTCTCCGACCGGATGGACAGTGAGGCTCTAGCAGCTATTGACCGCCGCAAGGCTGTTGATTCATTTGGGAAAACGTATCAATTAGATAACATTAAAGCAGTATGCTGCATCAAATGCATCATAGGAATCGCGATTTAGTGTTCAAGCCGAATACTTTTTTCAAGACCAGTCTTTCGAATATCAGTAGACTAAATTTTCTTGCATTTTATGCACTGTCCGCATTTCACTTCCTTCCATACATCACAACAGGCCGTATTAGGGTTGGTAAAGTTGGACGTTTAAACTTTTTTATGGCATTCTTTACTTTAGTATCTTGTTTAGTCCATAATAGTATCTATATTTCCTGCTTGTGTCCTCGCTCTTGTTTCAGTGTGAATCTCGTTCTTCTGTGTAATGCATGATCCCGGGTAAATGAATTCCTGTATGAGTGTGTACATCATCTGCTTGTCTTCTTCTTTGAATGATCATTATAATATATTATATTATTATTATATTTTTAGTGGTTTATATCTAACCCTATTTGCTTCGCTGCCTCTGATAAATGCTTAGTTTGTTCTACGATATTCTCTTCACTTTCCGCTGGAAGCATTATACCAACAGCGTAGGCTAGCAAATCAATTATAGTATTACCCATTATTAAATCTAAACATTCTACTTGACTTTTTAGTCGAAATTACTGTTGTACTGTTCATAAAACTCGAAAATTTGCAAAAAATACATTTTGAGTGTCTGCAGGATACCATACCATTTTAAGAATGTGAGATTTCGAGCACTTGAAATATTATAAACAGACCATTATTATTTTGTCAACTTAACAATATGTTTAAAGAATAAAAAAATAATTAAACTTAGTTATTCATATAAAGAAATTTATTACAAAACTATATAGGCATATCAGCTGTAAATACTTTAAGCCACGCCACTCCAATTTCATAAGAATTGAGATTTTGTAGTATATATAGACAGACAATTTAATTTTAAATCACTTTATTTTTTCAAAACTCCAAAAATCCTACTTTAAATCCCTTTAAAATGACATTGCAAATAAGAGGAAACTAGGGAAGTATAAACACTTTTTACAATCAGAAGTATAAATAAACAGTAAATACAAATAAAAAGTAAAAAAAAAAAAACAATAATTGACATACAATTGTATGGAGTTACTTCTTGTAAACCTTACATAATTTTTAAAATGCTAAATATTAAGGGATTAAAGAACGAGCTCATTAAATAAGAAATATTTAAAAAATGCGATTCCTGAACTTTTATATTTTTGGAATTACTACTTAATGGGTTAGCACGACAGAATACTCGACCGCTTTTAAAAAACAATTTTATAACAATATTATGATACCTCAATATTCTAGGACAAACTACGTATAAAATATAAATTTGAATTCTATGACAAAAGGACGATATTTGTCCGGCCCGATCGTGCATGGTTCCAATACCAACTATACACATTACACACTACTACGTTTTTTTAGTCTTAATTTATTAATTTATTAATTTTCATTACAATTTTATGCAAAATATGCACAAAGTAAAACATGATACAACAAATACACACACATAATATTTTGTATTATTACATATACCTGTTTTTATCGAACTTTGTATATACATTAAACTATTATATTATATAAGTACATCGATATATAGAGAATTTTATTGTATTAATATAATGCAATTATTATCAAAATATGTAGCTATAATATCAAAGTTGTCCACAAATGCTTGTGTTTTTCACAATAATTAATACCCTCCATTTTAAGGAGTTCAAAATACAGGCAATTTTCAAAAAATTTTAAGAAAAATAAAAATTTAACAATTAGGTACAAATATGTTTATAAATAAATCTCGTATTTGCACCATTTTTTATTGTTGTGTAATCACGACATTTGTTAAAAAAAAAAAAAAACGAAAAACATACAAAAAAGCATTTTAAAATGGTTTTAGAGTTAAAATACCAGTAATAAAATATTTAAAAGACTACATGATACTATATCATAGGCTTTTTATTCTTCTCATTTTTAAAACCCTTTTTTTCTGTTTTTAAATCACTGTACCTACTTATATTTTTATCTAATAAATATTTTGCGAAAAAAAGATCGTTTTGAAAATATTATTTTCTAAACATTTGAACATATAGATTGAACTCCTTTTTTATTTTAACTCTAAAAATATTTTAAGAGATAATTTGGTTTGTTTTTCTTGGAGATATTTTTACTATCTACTGAAAAATATTTTTTACGAAATTATATTGTAATTTTATATCATTAAATATACGACGGCAACAAATGTCATACGGTATACATTTTTAATTTTATACAGACAATTCAATTATTCGTTTAATCAAGGATGTATACGTAAACTGCAGTGACGCATTTGACTATTAGCTAGAAAATATCTATATAGTTTATAGTTTATTTACGGAAATTGAAAGGACAAATACACAATTTTGTAGCAAGTAAGATTCATTCTACCGAGTAGAAGTCATAGAATATTTTTAATTAATTTCTCATTACATAAGTATATAGGTATATATATTTAAGTACTTCGTATAACTAGTATCAAGTAGATAATATAACAAATAAGTTTAGTAAAAATAAACTACTTATGTCTTTTTTTTAAATTCTAAAGTAATGATCGATCCATTTATATATTTAATGAAAAACAAATATTTAAATTTATTTTAACGTAATTATAAAAATTTTCTAGAAGTGTAAATAAATATACACAAGTTGTATAATATATTTTTTAAATATGGCACTAGTCAATCTATTATTATATAAATGTATAACAAATAATACCCAGAAAAACTGAAGACTGAATAATAAATCAAACTTGGCAGACTGTAGACGGGTTTGTTAAATATCATGATGAACTCATTGGGAATATAGTTATACGAATATTGATGAACCAGATGACTGTTGCACGTGCTAGCTACTTAGCCGAGGATAAGTATAATGGATGATGCATATGTGTTAAAAAGGTTGTATTATTTTTTTAAAACGATCGTAAAATTACATAATTTTATTTTAGACCCATCCCAGAAATACTAAGTATATTATCTGTTTTTATTTAAAGACTATAATTTTCATTATTCACACAAGACTATGAGAGAAAAAGAGAAAGATAGAATAGTATAAAGATTAGTTTTATTACCTACTATAACAAATTCGATTTTATTTAAAAATATTTCATGAAGTATCGTCGATTAATATATTGTTATACTCATCATACCAAACACGCGTGTAGTACGATTATCGTAACATATTTTTTTATATTAGGTATCATCATGTATTACGATATTTTGAGAAAGAAAGTTCAGGGATAATATTATATTAAACGATACGTAGGTACTTATACAGTTGCATATTTAGGATGTTTCGTTTCTCTAGGTATACATGTATATTTTTGATACCCACATGCGGGACGGCATAAATAATTTCAATTACAAAATATTTCTAAATATATTATTATTTTAAATTTGAATACATAGATAATTTTATTTAAAAAACGATTCTGCGTGAAGTTTAGTATAATATTTTCCAATGTATAACAATTTGTCATTGTTTTTGGTGGCTTTTCTTTAAGTTTGAAAAAGCTTCTAGGGAAATGAAAAAATGACGTTTTTAAAATACTAACAAGAATGCATTTTGTTTTTATCAAAAATGTTTCTTACCTCAAAACTCCTATTCGAATCTTTCTATTCAAAATAGTGAAGATATGCAAAAAATATATCAAACATATAAATCAACCCTCCCGAAAATGTTTTAAAAACATTTTAATATTCTACCTTAGATAATTGTCCAACTAGCCCTCTTAAATAAATCACTATACCTATACGTATAGATAACAGCTGATTGCAAAAAGGAATGTTCGAAAGATTCACATTTATAGGTATTAATAATATATATCGCATGGTATTAATATTTATTAAGAGGACGTCGATGATTTTCAGCGATAAAAACATATTTACGCAAAACTATTAAAACTGATTTTAGAATTAAAATACTTATTATCAAATCGACAGAGGATAAAATTTTGGAGTAAACTTCATTTGAGATTTTTAATTTATTACTTTAAAATAAAGTTATTAAAGCTTAAAAAGTAAAAAAATGAACATAAAATTACAATTACTTCTTTTAAATGAATAAATTAAAAAACCGAAATGAAGCTCACTGTACAATGTTGCCTTGTATTAATTTGATAATAGGTGTTTTTACTCTAAAATTACTTTAAACCCCATTTATTACATATTTGCATGGTTTTAAAAATTACCTATGCATAATCCCTTAAAAAAACAAAAACGAGAGTGTAGTGTTCTCTTGAGGAGGTCAGCGCAGCCATTTTAAAGGGGTTCTATATAGGCAATTTTTAGACAATTAAAATCTAACAATTTAAAAATGCATTTATATTTATATGCATTTTAAAGATGAGTAATAATAATAATTGGTCGGTGGTCCAATTACTAAATGATTTTTTTATTGTGGTTGTTTTTATGAATTTAGAAAATTTTATTGAAAATATCACTTATGCACTTCTCATTTATAAAAACTGAAAAACATCGAAGAATGATGAAACAAAAAATAATTGATAAAGAACATTATTTAGCGCTATACGTTGCGATTTTGTAATATGTACATTTAAACACGTTTTATGAGTTATTAAATAAATAATTTTTTTGATTTTTTAAAATAAATTTAACTCTTAAAAAATTTAATTGATGAAAAAAGGCTACGATATAGGGCACTAGATAATATATATTGTTATCTATAATTTATTTTTGGTTTCATATTTCTAAGATGTTTGTAATTTGTTAAAAATAAAAAATGCTAAGATGTAAGATGAGTTTTTCATTGAAATTATTTGCGCTGACATCCTCTTAATACGACTACATGGTTAAAATGTATTTTATTATATCAAGTCTTATACAAAATAATAATTATAGCAATATCATAATACAATAATCATTGAAATATAAAATACATTAATTTTAGGATTAATAGCAATGTATTAATATTGTATTAAAATTTGAAATTGGATATAGGTACCTATATCAATTTAAATTCAAAGCTTAAGTTTATAAACATGTAGATGTTATCAGCAAAGATAACATTTTTTAGTCTTTGTCATTAGTGACTAAGAAATATCAGGCAATGTAAAATGAACCATTTTAAACTCTCTTTTTTGTAAATTTAAATGGAACTTATAACTACAGATCACATATAACTTAGATTTATAAAATATATATTCCATAGTTAAGCCAGTCGGTACCTAAAATATTTCTTTAAAAACATAAAAAAGCAAAAAAAAGTTATCAATTTTTTTAAAATTATATTACAAAAATACGATGGCCGACGTCCATTCATCGATATTCATATTTTGCCGATCTAAAGCGACGCATTACTTGCTTGTACCCTAACGACAGGCCTGTCCATCGCTTTTATTGTTTAAAAAATTATAATTTTTATCTTTATTTCCACAGTATTCTACAAATGAAAATAGATTTTAAATTACTATATAAGTTAAAATGCGACCTAGATAATTTTGTCCTTTTATTAAAAAATAATAAATAAAATACAAAAATTCTACAATATATTATCACTTTACTGTGAGGTCATTTTTGTGATGAGAATTATATGAAATATATACACACACACATATATATAAATTACAAATACCACCGACACAATGTTTCAATTTTAATTAAAATAATTTAAATATTAATACTAATAATTTAAATTTTAATTGCCTATATTATGATCCTTAATAAATAGTCGGTACCGGGCCCTATAATATACATATTGTATAAATATTAAATTATCTTTGGATTTCTGTTATAACTTTATAATTAAATAGTAGCTGAGTATATTTAAGTTCTGCATTATAGAATTATATAATATGTACATTGACATGTAGTACAATTTATAGATTGACATCATTGTCTGAATTATAAACTTTACCTAACCGAATACCTAAATATATATGTCAATAATTTTATTATTGACGTACCATTATGTTTCCTAAAATAGAAGATAAGCATGATTTAGTTTATATTACAATTATATTATATTAATCGCTAAGAGCCTTTTATACAGTCAAACAAATATACTTATTGTATTTTAAACTATATTTTATTAAAATAATTTTCCATTATTTTGTTGAAATATATAACATTAATTATTTTTTTATTTAATAATTAAATATTTAGTGTTTCATAACTGTGCAGTGTTGAATAATAATGGAAACATACATTTAAAATTCTTCAATATAGACAGATAAACATAGAAATACTTTAAAGACTATAGATAGAACTTAGAATCATAATAATATAATTATATATTGTTTGTATGTTAGTTACTGAAAAATAAACATAATATTGATAATGCACTTCATTCATAATAAATTATGAGTTCCTAATATTTTACAGCTAAAATGAATTTAGTTTTCTGAATAACTAACGCTATCTACACGACATTTATTAATACTCAGTAAGACTACTTTTAAGGGGTTATGTGTAGGCAACTTAAATTACATATGAAAAATGAAAATTGAACAATTAAAATTTAAAACCCAGAACATATCTTATTAATAATTTATAATTGTTATTTTATTATCTGTTGCCGTATTATTAACTATTAATATTATCACTTTATTTAATATTATGCTATGGTAAAATGTTTACATAATTATCATAATTAATAATGAGAACATAATCTATAACATGTAAAAGTTATTTTTTCGATCAATTTAATTTTAAGTTTTTACAAGTGTGTGAATAACATGATAGTTAAGTTATGAATATTTTATGTAGAATTAAATTTATTGAAAATATAATTCCTACATGTCATAGATTATGTTATCTTCAAATTATGATAATAGGTCATCATATCCTAAAATCGATCAATTGTTCACGAAATCGGAAATACAAAACCCGATTTTCCAATGTTGTGAGTGTCAGGTACTACGTCCGCTTAAGGGTATACACGTATATTTTAAGGAGTTTAATAGAGTATATATAAGAGTTTATAGACAATTTTTAAACTTGTACAGGTTTATATTGTTATTGTGCAATATATATATTGTCGTTAGTGTGAGTGTGCATTGACCATTAGTCATTACTGTGTTAACCGAATGGTGCGCAAGTGCAAGCACGAGTCATCCAAAGCAAGTGTCTATCGAATAATCATTATATTTTTTAATAAACTGGATTTTGTTTTCTCGATAAGTTTTTAAGCAAAACTCAAGATGATAAGTTAAATTGTGATTTATCAGATAGATTTAAAATGAAATGTATAGGTATACTAGAAGTTTTTATAGTGATTTAAAATTAAAAAAAATATATCAAAATTATAATCGTCTGTCTTTATTTAAAAAAAAAAATCACATGGTAAACACATAAAAGACCTTATTATGAATTCAGAACTATTTTCAAAATTTAAATCAAACAAGTTTAACACCTTCAATATATTTATTAATTCTAAGACCATTTTAGCACTTGATAAATCTATTTTTGAAGTACCTTAACTTCTTTTTTACTATGAAAACAGTTTAATCAAAAATTGATACAAAAAAGAAATTATTACATTGCATAAAATGAGAACTTCAATTATAACTAATTGTAAAGTTTGTAAACACCTAAAGTCTTTGATAAAAAAAAAAACATGACATTTTCATATTTTCGAATTAAAAGTATTATCTTAGCTCAAAGCGCATCTCTTCGGGTTAATATTAAGGGATTATGTATGGAAAATGTTCAAATTACATGAAAATATAGTATATATGTAGGCATCTGTAAATTAATATTAATGTGTATAAGCATTGCTGTCTATAACACATATAATAACATTACTACCATTGTGCACATTGCACACGGATAATACATACACAGACACACAATATGTGTAAATGATCGTCAACATTTCTTACATATTTTTTTCTACATTTTACTCATATATTGTCCATCATAGTAATGTATCATATAATCCGATTTTAGAAAACAGATTTGAATTTATCAATAAATTAACTTTTAATTGATTTTTAACATTTTTATATCCAATACTTTAATATTTAATAACCAAATATTTAGTAATTTTGAAATTGATAAAATAATTTTAATGATTAAAAATAAGTCAATTAAAAGTAGAGTTGTTAACAAATTTAAATCAATTTTTAAATATTTATAGGACTACTCAATTGATAGACAAAAAAACAGGTAGTTTTTGGTATGTAAACTTGCTGTAGTTTAATGTATTATTTTAATTTTATAAAATTTTATTTTAACTTTTGACTACAAATTAAAATTTTCAAGAGTTAAGCATATAGAGTATGAACGTGGTTTAATACCATTTTTTGGGTATGTGTTTTCAAAATTAAACAATAATAAAATGGATTTGTTAAATTGAAAATTGTTATACCATTCATTCCTTTATATGAAAGTATGATCAAATTATAGAGCTTTACCTGTATCAATTATTGAAGGTTCTGTCTTTATGTATTTGGTTTGATTGATAAACATATTATCTGAATTTTGGGTTAAACTCGGATTCAACTGAGATACAGGATTCAAAAGCTTTTCTAAAACATAAAATAATAGAAATATTAATTAATTGTAAAAATTAAATAATTACTAGTTTATGTATGAGAATAATTATTAACTACTACAAAATATTTAATAATTATTAAATATATTTGCAGCAAAATTTAAAACCATTTTTAATAATAAACTATTGTATTAAAAATAATTTAATAAATTATCTAACCTATCTTGGTAGATATTTTAATAATAAAATTGTAAAAATTTGATAATCAAACTTGATAATAAAATAAAAATGTTGAATATTATTTTTATTTTTATATTTCAATCTGTATTAATATATACAATGTGTATAAAAGTTCCAAATCACAAAAAGTATATACTTTTAATTGAGTATACATATTTCAACAAGACTTTCAGAGTATTTTAGATGACTGATGAAAATTCAAAATTTATAATAATAATAAACAAGACTGAACGAAATACACGCTATACCATCCATTTTAAGGGGTTATGTATAGGCAATTTTTAAAATAATAAAAATCATATAAAATCAAATAAAAAAAAGCTTAATCAAAAACGAAAAAACAATTCTGAGCAGAGCGTCTAATGCGGGTATCACATACATTTAAGACTCAGAATTTAGAAAATAAAAATTTTACAAAACATAGAAAAGAAAATAACAAATTCATATTATTTTCTAAATTAAATTTGGAATACTGATGTATGTTTATTTATTGTTCGCTTATTGATCTAGATGTCTTGATAAAAAAAACGGTTTTCAACATTCTTAACTACTATATTCTTCAATAGATTGAGTATATTTTTGAAATAGATATTATTTATAAATACTTTATACTTCTTTGATTAAGTTTATAATTTTACAATACAACTATTGAGTTTTATTTGATATCAGTTATATACAGTTTATTTTCATGGCTATACTCATAAAAGAGGCCAAATCAATGTAATAAAATAAATAAAAGATAACGTTGATCATTTTGATTTTGGCTTTAAAATAAATGCAGTTACATATTGTGATATAATTAATAATAATTTATAAGTACATATTCTCATATCAGAGTATGTACCTGCAAGTAAAGGATTAGCAGTGGTAATATTAAACTTCTTTCCAGCATTGGTACGTTGTAATTCTTGAAGTAAAGCCACAGCAGCGTGATTTTTGTTACCAGTTGTTACAACATTGTTATTATTTTCCTCCTGTAAAATTATACAAATTAAATAAATATAATTGACAATTAAAAAAATAAAAATAAAAATACAATTTAGAATTTATTAAAAACTTTCAGATCGAAATATTGTAGTTAGATTTTTTTTAACTATCCATAGATTTATATTGAATTAAAGTATAAATTAATATAAAACTGAAAATTTACGTGTACTTTTTCTAGAAAAAAAAATACAAGATCAAATTGTTTAAAATGAATTACAATATTTATATATATAAAAAATACTAATATTCCAAATAATAAATAAATAGTTTTTTAAACATTGGTACTTTATTAAATACATTTTATTTTATAAAAATTATTTTACCTAGTGATTAATTTGATAGTAACTATATTATGAATAGTTTAATTCTTACGACTTATTTATTATTCATGATGCTTAATTAGGCATTTGATATAGGCAATTTAATATACACTTACCATTTTTAGGAGTAATTCTTAATTTTCAAACCCAAATAATTAGAAAATACACTTTCAAATATGAAATAATTTTTATATCTAATACATGATAATTACAATAATATGAAAATCTATTTGTAATGAACCCTACAATAATAATATGTAATATTATAATAATTGACCGGGTGCTAAATAAGGAATTAATATATAGGCAACTTAACAACCTTATTAATATATTATTTATACTTTATAATAGTAATGATTATTGACTAATGAGTATCTCATCAATTTATATGCTTTATGCGCAGTAAAAGCAGAACAAAAATAAAAAGATTAACAATAATGTTAAATGAAGAAACTATTCGAGTAGACATTTATATAATAAACTATTTAAATTAAATGAATAGGTATGTAATAGTTATGGATGGTTTTAGGTTTCTAAACATAAGTTTATCCCTGTTGTGTCCGTCTGTCCTATCGATACATTGTCATAATTACTATTACATAGTTACGAGGGATATTATATCAGACAATTGATTGTATTTATAGTATTTTTTAAAATTATTTATGGATTTATAGTTTATTGTTTAAGAGGACACTACACTAACAAATTTTTGTAGTAAAATAGTACGAGTACTTTTTTCGTAATTCCAATGCTATTAGTCTTCAATAATTATTGAGACATAAATTATACACCGTTTAAAATATCAAAACTTTTTCGACGTTTTGTTATATTTAAATTTTCAAAATAATGTTTTATTTTTTATATTTTATACAATTAAATATTTACCAAATATGTCTTCTTTTTGTTAAACTTTATTATTAATTTATTAATATGATGTTTAGATATCGACTTCCAACAAAATATATTTCAACTTATCGTTTTTTAAACAGTGGTACAATTTTTTTTCTACATTTTTTAATGTTACGCGGTATTTGAATTGCGTAAATATGATTTTTAATAAATATCTTGATTACACAACAATAAAAAATGGTACTGACACAGGTCTATTTTTAAATTACTTTTAAAATACCTATATTTAAATATTTAAAATTTTTTTGACTTGAAATTTCCCAAAAAAATTGCCTATACAAAACCCCTTGAAAATCAGGTGTGTGGCGTCCTCTTAAAATACATTTAGAAGCTGGGAATTTAGAGCACTCGAGCTCCCAGAGTAGATTTTTGTAAGTTGTTTTTTTTCTATACAATCATGTTCAAAAATACTCAGGAGGTTCATTAGAACCTTTTGTTAGGCGTATACCTTTATGTCACAATTGACAAAATCGAAAAACTGTTCAAGCAGTGCTGACGAGTCCGACAGTTGTTTAAATATGTCATCATCGCCAGAATGATCACCACTATCTTGACCACCTCCTGCTCCTACATCTAACGCGTTGTCCAGTTCGCTGGATATTTCCGACTGGAGCAGTTCGCCGAGACTTGAAACTTCGTTACCCTTTAAATAGAAAATAAAAATAAATATTTAGGGTGTTCGATTATGGTAATTTAACACACAAGTCACAAAACATACAAGACATTCGGTGAAATCATCAATTTTTGTCTCGGCTTCTGGACACCAGAGTAATACATCATCCATGAAAGGCATTCTTGAACCCGTGGTGGCCGTTATTCGGCCTGCATCCGTAAAATTAACGGTCAGTGGTGGTCCGGGTGGCGTTGGTTTTACGAAAGCCAGAATGGTTATGAATGAGACTTAGGCCCACGTATCCCCGATATCTGTAAAATACACTTCTGGTAATTATATATTATCTTCTATAAATTACAAATAATTTTAGTAATAATTTTCATTTTGGTTTAAAAACAATAAATAAGGTAATAAAATATAAAATAATAAATAAGTATATAATATATGAATAGGTAGTTATTATTCAAAACTATAATAGGTACGTTTACCTATCTATCTACTTGAAAGTTTAAGAAAGAATAAAAATAGTTCAAATACACTTTTAATTTTCCTATTGATTCTAAAAAATAAATTATTTCAATATTTGGACGTATTTCTACAATATAATCAATACTGAACATGTTTGTCACTTAAGTATAGCGATATACCTGTAATAAAATGTTCTAATAAACTTTGAAAATAGTGAACAGAGGAAATTTACGTGTACTTACTTAGTAATAATATTTAATAAAATATTATAGTTATAGGTTAAATTTATGTCGTACAGGTGAGATAGGTATTTTAGAAAATTAATATTAAAAGTAAATTCATTTTTAAGTTTAAATGATTGTTATCAGACCAGTATTTTAAAATAAAATATAAATTTAATTATAATTATTAATAATATTAATTGCAAATATTTTTATACAATTTTCAAAGTAGTACATAGTTTAAGGTATGTATTTTGAAATCTTATCAATTATTATTAATGGCATAATAATAATATATAGGTAATATATATATATATATATATATATATATTATGTAAATTTAATCAATGGTCTTATTATGAGAATATTATAAATAATGTGAATATTTATATATTTATTCTACAAATTATTTTGTTTTAATTGTTTTCAGTTTGGGCCCATTAAGTGAGTAGTCACTCAACTGTTTACCTTGGATGATTATCATAGTAATATAACTACATATAAAGACTAAATTAATATTTTGGAATTATTTACACGTATTTTTGAGTCGTACTCGGTGAGAAAGCGTAAAAATTATCATATAATCTCGAATAATACGTTAAAACTTAAAACCCCGTCTACATATTATTAAATATTTTTTAATTGTAATAATAAAGTCATAGATAAACTATGCTTACAGTACTTAAACTTCTGTTTTGCATAATTTCGAAATCAACAACCCAAAACACGTCAAAAACAATGATAATAATATTATACCTATTGCGTAACCTTGGACCCGCGTCGTTTTTTTTTTTTGTAAAACATAAATTGGACCTTCCATCATGTAAAACATTTTTTCAAAAAATATCCAGTTTCAATAGATATTATAATGCTGTGTTAAACATTAGATACTACAATCATAATATAGATATCTAATATAATTACACATTACCACTGATTTCAATATGCTGGACATTGATATTGCGATTCACGAGTATACTCTTTTTTTTATTGTATTCAATAGTTTTTAATGAGTATAATAAGTAAATTTAAGAAAATGCTACACATCTATTTTAACAGTATTAATACATGATTGTGGTCTATATAATATTATAATAACGAATCTTCATGTGTTAATCTTAAAAACAATATTTACATTTCAAATATTTTAGAAAATTACTGTTTGGGACTGAAGTTATTTTTTAAAACTTTATAGGTACATTAAAAAAATTAAAGATTTTCAACAATATAGATGAAATGCGATAAATGTAAAATGTAAATTATATTATATCAAAACTAATTCCTTGTTGAATATTAGTTCTTGACTTAAACGTTGTGACAATTACATAATATCATGATTTTATATCGAAACTAATCGTATGTTTTAAAAAAATATCATTATAACTATGAATAATTATCTGTAAATAATTAATTAATAAATAATTTTTAATTATATCTATAGTTAAAAAAATATATTATATACATAATATATTACTATATAATCAGTGTTCGAATTGGAAAAATAAAGTAGTGGAGTTTAATAAATAAGAGATTTAAAAATTGTGTTCCAAATGAAATGTAGTATAATTTCGTCCCTCACACTGTCACCCCCTACCTGCTAACCATTAATATATTACCCAATTTCTGAATGATGTATTCTTTAATTATTATTTTAATTTAAAAAAAATGTCTCCCGTACAATATTTTTAATATTAGTGTATTATTATATAATATTTTGAGAATTATAATTATTAGTATAAAATATAAAATAGAGCTGTTGTCTTAAATCGATAAAAATAATAAAGAAATACAACAAATCGCAACATGAACAGATAATCAATTAAAATAAATAAAAAAAAAGTTATAAAGGATACATTATCACAATTGGTGATTTGGACACATATACAAAATATTAACTTTCTATCGTTTCTTGAAAAATTATGAATATAAATATAAAAATAAGCTGATATTTTTTATTTTAAAAAATGGTATTTTATTAATTATTTATAGCTGCCATAGTTTTACATCTATGTGTGTCCCCAGGTATACCGGTTAAAAGCGTTCTTCTGCGTTTCTTTGAAAATTGTAGTACAGAGACGTTAATTTTTTTTAAAATATTAGAGGAGCTCTGTCCCCTTGCGTCCCCCTCAATTCGATTACTGTATATAATAATAATAATATATAATACTCCGATAGTAGGTGAACCTTAAAATCTCATTATACCTCATCTACTCTAGTACTTAGGATTCTTATAATTGGACATATTTTAAAAGAAAATAAATTACCAAAACAAATTTCCAGAATAGTTTTTTACTATCTAGTAATTTATTTCAATAATATTATAATATATATATATATATATATATATATACAGATATATTATACTTGCATACATTTTTTATATTAAGCATTAACATAATATTTCACTGTCCATATGACTACATCAGTTATTATTGTCAGTAATATTTTTCTTTTTATTGAAACCGGTCTAATGACATTTCATTCTTAAATAATAATGCCGAGATTTTGTATTTTGCATACATAAATTTCCGTATTTATATGATAGTAATTTATCACTTATATATTATATTATATTATTCCTACTTTCACGTAATTAAAAAAAAAAATTACAAGATGTTATTATATACCACTTTCGAAAAACTATTTATACATCTCGGTAAATATTGTTAGTTAATTTACATATATTTCTTTGTTATTATTTTTATTTTGATACTTTAAAATTTCAAAATCGTTAAGATATTTTGTTATTTTGATAGTGTCGAAAAATGTAATCAAAAAGTGTTCTAGATATAAATGGGTACTTTTCCTAGCTTATAATTGCCAATAATATACTAAAATGAATATAATTATATTAGTTAAATATACAAAATTGTACAAAGCAAGGGCACCATATGGGAGAAGGCCATAGTTCTCTTCTAGTTTGGTAAATCATATTTGTAATTGAAAAAAATTATTTTTTCTTAATATTGTTTTATAATTTAAGGTAAATAAAATTTTTTTTCATTTTAGCATCACTGTATTATATATTTCTGCAGGTGCCCTTGGTAAAAAGTATTACTTATTAATCTTTTTCTTTAAATAAAATGTGAGATATAAAAAATTGAAAATCTCGTATTTACAACTAAGTTTAGGCACTTATATAATTGTATATATTACATATAGTAGATATCTTATACAGTAGATATTATAAAGAAATAATATTAAACATATTACTATTTTCAAGGCCATTATTGTAAGTATAATTTAAACTGCAGGTGATGAGAATTGAAGGGATCACTTTTAGAAAAAGACCCATGTGGACTTTATATTAAACTTTACTATTACACTTTATTATTTAAGGACAATTTAACACTAAATTGAAATAAATATAAGTAGGTAGATACATAGTTTATAAAATATGATTTCTAATTTTGTATGGATATTTTAGTTACAAACAAAAAATTAAATCATTTTTTAAAAATATATTTATATTATTAATAAAATATAATTGAAAAGTCCATCATTTATATTTTATTTTGAAATCTACTAAGTGTGTTTAGGTTGGTATGAAAGTTATTTATTAATATTAACATTTTTGTTATTAATTTTCGTTAAATCTTATTTGAGTTTCTCTTTAAAATTAAAATTACAAAAAATGGGCTTGTTTTCAGCAGGAATCCCTTCAATATTTTTTATGCAAAAAAATGTTACTCTGCAATCATTATATCTATATGCATATAAATCTGTCAAGTGAATTAAAAATTAGTTATGATTTATCTGATTTATAGAACTAGAAATGTCTCCCTCGTCGAATCATATAAATGATAGGTAAATATTATTTCAGATGTTTGTTTAACTGATCAAAAATATAAATTGTAAATTATGATAATGTATATTAAGTACGTTAAGTCGATATAGCTATAGTAAACAATTTAAAACGGTCGTTCTCCTATGCTATAGGTATAATCGTAGATACCTACCTATTATTTAATTTTTGTTATAATTAATATTCAAATCATTTATTATTTGATATAAATCTTTCAAAATTAAATTTTTAATGAAGTACACCGCAACTAGGCTGGTGGCCAAGAGTAATTTAGTTAACCAATCCAACGATATCATAAATAGTGTATGCGACAAATGTCTAATAGTATGTCTGCCTACACGCATTGGCATTGCCAGAACGAGAATGTCCCTTTAAGCCTACTTCAATCATTTAGACGAGATGAAAAAATCTACTGTTGTATTTCAATAAAAACTATAGAAAATAACTTTAATTAAAAATAACGGCTGACACGATTAATACACATAAAAAATTTCGTATTCATCAATAATTTTCGGTTTTTACAAAGTTTAAAAGTTTAATGCATACAAATATAATTTCGATTTTTTTCAGTTCAAAACAAATTGAAAATACTATAAAACAAATTGCTCCAACTTTTGAAAAACAAAATCCCATAAGTACATGAAATACTATTGTTAATGGCCACTAGTTATTTTAATGTATCAATTACTATGCCGTATATAGGTAACAATTATTGTACATAGGTATATATAATTTATACGAATGAATTAATATTTTATATCTGTTACCATGACGGTATATTTTATACGTGTACCTATATATATTTGTTTTATTATTTTCAAATTAAAAGATGATATTTTGGAACAAAGTGATAAGAAATTTATTTTTGGTATTTACCCGAAGTATATTTATATTTCCAAAATTGGCAATTTTTCTATGTAGATAATACTATTATTTCTAGTAGGTATGTAGTTTGTTAAATTTTCCAACAAATAAGGCAACATTGAATTTTGTTTTTAATTACTTATCTTTTACAAATGTAGGTGTTATATTTTGTATTTTACATATCCTGTGAATTATGACTACCTTAAAGGCTATATAATTTAAATATATTAAGTACCTATATTATAGTCTATTTCAATAGATAGGTAAAAGATTAATCAATAGGTGTATTTATATTTCCAAGAGTTTTAGTCACCAAAGACCATTTCTCTCCTATAGATGTGCCATGTAAATATTTTAAATACCTTAAAATGTAATTACTTATAAAAAATAACAATATGAAAAATCAAAAATGTTTACCTTGAGTGATGATTCGCCGTTATAGTAATTATTTTTCATTGTCCGTTGACTTTGGAGACTCGTTTCCACTTTTCTTTGGAGTACATTCTTGCGCCTAGAAAACGAAATTTAAATTTAAAATGTTATTATTTTACTTCGCGACACAGCGTACTCTAACGGACCGTCATCGTTCATCGGTAAACGACCGCGTAATACTAAACGTACCACAAGATCTCTCTACCGTTGACCGTCAAGTACGTTTGTTATTATTATTAAAATATTTGAGGTTACCTGACGAAACGTGATGATATTATCACAAAATATAAGAATTATTTTATTTTGTGATGATATCGCTGTAATCTACAGTCGTGGTGTTATCAGTTAACGTTCAAAATTCAGTATGTTAAGAATGCATACGGTTTTAAATATACTATTTCCACCATTTTATGTAAAATTAACACCATTTCGTTTGTTGTTTCGACTTGTTAACGTTCTAAAAATCTACATATACACCAGTAAGTACACGAATTGTGAAGTGAGCAGTAAAAATGTATACTTTTCCTACGACGATATCTGCACTATACACTGTAACGTCACGAATTATTTTACACATTTCTCAATTGGTTTTCAGGTAAATAATGTCATCCGATAGTGAAGACGACGAATTGGACATGTTGTCCTCTTCTTTCAATCCGATCAAAGCTCTGTACACTCGAAACGTAAAAATGCCAAGTTCGACCGCTCAACCACTAGACAACATTTCAAAGTTTGAACTGACTCCTTCGGGAGAAGTTATCATTAAACCAAATAAAGCTAAAGTAATTATGAAATGTTTAATATATATTATATACCTATACATATATTATAAATTGTATAAATTACTTGGCAATTTTTATAGAAACGAAACGAATATGATGTTGAACCAATAGAACGTGACCTAAGTAGCAGTAAGTTTTTAATATATATTGTTAACATTATGAATTGACGATAATCGAGAATATTTGTTTAAGTGGCTGGTACGTCTCAAATAACCGTTTTACAACGAATAATTAAACAAAGACGAACCGTGATGGCACGTATGTCAAAAATTGGAAAGTCTCGTGGGCCACTATCTCGTATTGCATTGTTTTGTTACAGAAAACAACGTGTTAAAGTTTATATACGATCAGCTGCATCTGTCCGAGGTCACTGTGAGGGGTTCATTATTGCTTTTGACAAACATTGGAACTTAGTTATGGATGACGTTGACGAAGTATGGACGAGAAAAAACAAATACAAATCGATTCCTTTTGGTAAGGTTAATTATTTGTTACCAACACTACCTATATATTATTTCAATTATAATGTTTAAATAATTTTTATTGTTTTAATATCAACTATAATGTAGTAACAAGGTGTATTATTTTACCTAGATATCTAAATTAATTATGGTTAAAGGTAAAATAAGTATATTTCTATTAAAAATATATAGGTACCTAGTTATAAATCATATAATCATTAGACAAATTCATAGTGTTATAAAAAATTACATTTAAGAATGATGAGTTCATAATATTGGTAAATAGGTACAATATTAAGAATAAAATACGAATAATTAGTGAGATGAATACAAAAATTAATATTATATTTATATTATTTAATAGAAAATTAGAAAAGTAATTAAATTCATAGGTATCTAGCAAGAATGGCAATGGTTAATTTCAAGTAATTAATTTTGTGACCAACCTATAATTTTTAATAAAAGAACATTACTTCATTAAAATGTCTTATTAATTTATTGACCTTGTACTGTTATTAATTATTATACTTGAGAATATCTCTTGACTCTCATACCTATTGGAAAACTAAAATATTAACCATGGGAAATCTATATTGCATATTATTTTGATTTAATTATTTCTAGTGCTTCTAATGTTCACTGAAAACAATTTTAATTTTCAGAATAAATTATTTAAATAATTAAATAATAACATAGTTTTAGAATTGCTATTATTTCCCAAAAGTGGATTGTAGAATAATTATAATAAAAAAGGTGAAAACTTGAAACTATGATTGTATGTATGCCAGCTTTTTAAATTTAATTTAAAACTGTAGTTTAAATACAATTTTGAAAATTAGATGTTTTTTATGTTTTTCAACATTTTATAGAATATTATAGAATTAATTAATTGCAAAACACTTGCGTTCAATTATAGTTTATCTTTCTAATGGTACCAAAATCGCTGACCTACGATAATTATACAATATACAGGTACCTACTATTGGAAATGTGAAAACATATTTTTTTTAAAATAAATATTGTGAATACACAATAATTAAAAATGGTACTAACACAGGAATATTTTTAAACTACCTACTTTTAAAATATTTTTAATTATTAGATTTTCATTTTCCTTAAAATTTCATAAAAATTTGCCTATAAAAAAACCTCTTTAAAAATGAGTCCTCTTAATTAAATTGGATTATTTAAAATCTAAATGTGAATTGTAATTTAATATAATAAATAGATTTATCTTTTAAGCAGAGATGTTTCTGTTATTAGTACACTTTTATTTACTTTTATGCAATGTACATTATTTGTTATATGTTCACCAAAATTAATATCACTGCCATATTAATAAAGTTGCTAATAAAAAAAAAAAAAAAAAAAAAAAAAAATTAAAAATTTCTATTATAGCAAACTACCAGGGTATAATGCATAATTTATTATGTATGTCTGTACTAGTTGCTTCTATCTGTATAGTGTATTTCAATTGAGCTGACTGTTTAACCTTTTGGTAACTTAATACTTAATATAATGGTACGCAAAAATATAATGCTTTAGACATTATTATTAACTTTGATGACTTGAACATTTATTACACAAATAGCCATGTGAATAAAAAATAAATGATTATAGTACGAGTGCATTATTAAAATGTGATGTATACATTTAAAAGTTTTATACAAAATGTGGAATGACAACATACTTTCAATTAGATAATAAATTGTGATTAGAAAGTTCATTTTTTGTGTGAAAATTTACAAATTTATTTTTTATGGTTAGTGTTTTCTGTATTTATAATAATAGATGATAATAAAGAAAAATATATATATTTCAGTTGTTCACAAAATTCACTCTAGACAGAGTAAGTATGAATATTGAAATAGGTATATATTTTATCGTTCATGTTATGTATGATTAGTAAACGAAATGGAAGTGACGTAAAATCAAAGTTATATTCACAAATTTAAATTATTCTCAAAAATGTGTAAGGTCAATGTGTATGTCTTCATAATAGTCGTTATATTTTTTATAATACACCGGCCTATACTTAGTATTTAAAACGGTTTGAGCTTGAAATATTTTAAGGTCAATATTATATTCCGTTTTCCCCTCTAAAGTAAAAATCAATAAATGAATAAATATTTATTAAATAGGACGTATTATACGTCTACTCGCAGGACGACACGATTTGTGCTATTGAACTTGAAGGCTACCATATTGAAACAACCCTCCCTACGCGCGAAACCTGTTTGCCTGAGTATATGGCACGTCGTTAACATTGATGATTCTAGTAAAAAATTTAATAAAAAAAAATCATTATAATAATTAAATTACATACAAGGTAGAGGCTTAATTTGTTTCCGGTGTGTAATTTTATATTTTATTCGAAAAACCTATTCATGAATATTATCTAGGCCAAATACGGTACAGGATTGAGTGAGATATTATACACGTGTGTTAATGTCGGTAAATACGACGACGACCAGACGGCAACGAAATAGTAAGTCGTTCACCAACTAATCATTGTTAGAATAAAATATGTTTGACGTGTACATAATAAATTATAAATACGAGTGTTATACATTTACATTTACATAATATGTGTAGATATATTTAAAACCGTAAATACAACTTTATAAACTGTATATAGCTATATTTCAAAACTGTGGGGGACTTTGGAAAATGGAAAGTTAGATTTTAGTTTTGAATTCATCGATTTGTTTACTATGAATCGATCGAGGTGATTAAAAAAAAAATATATTTTTTGGTTATGTTATTTATCATTAAAAAATCATGTTTTATAAACATTGATCATATTTCAGTATTTAATTTTAAATAAAATGCCTCTAGCGATCCCTAGAAGACAAGCTCACAAATTCAAATCTGTTTGCAGATTTTAAACCTGAGTTTTCAAAGCTCTACAATTTTATTTAGCTTATATGCCTGTTAGGCGAAAATATAATGATTACGTAATAATACAATTGGTATGGATACAGGGCTATTTAATTAAATTTAAAATCTACTTAAATAATTTTATAGATTTTTATTTTTCCTAAAATTTCTTAAAAGTTGTCTATTGGGAAAACAGATTACCACACCAGAGCGCTGTAGTATTTACAAAATGGCCATTCTATTCGGGTTATCAATTTATCATTATTATTTTTATATTACTAAGTGGTAGACGTTAATACTATTATAAGCATAGAATATGTATTAGTTCATGTGTAGGTATGTATTTATTTTCTTAATATTTTCATTAATACATTATTGTACATAATAATACGATTACCTTTAATTTACAATGGCACCTTTGAAAAACATATTTGAATATGCTAAATGCAACACTAGTTCGAGAAATGCCATTGAAGGTGAGCAAATACTTAACTCAAAACTTTTTTTTAATAATAATTATACTACCTAAATTATATTATATATTATGAATAAAAATATTTTTTACAATATAATATAGTTAGGTATCTATCGACAGACTTACTAAAAAGTATTCAAATACGTATTTTAAAATACATTTTAAAAAGTATCGAAATATAAATAGAAATACTGTACAAATTACTATCATCCTTATATATTAAGTTATATACCTAGGTACCTATAAAGTTTGACTAACACAAATGAAAAATACCCACTTGAATAATAAGTATTGTTTATAGTAACATTGATTATATATTATAATATATAATCAATGATAGTAATAATAGGTACCTATATTGTTTAATTTAAAATAAAATAAAATATCAAAGTTCTGCCCCACCAATCTAGAAAAATGTTTTTTTATATGTTTAAGTAATTACATATTAAAATTACACTAAAATTAAGTTTATGCGATAAAATATAACATAGATATTATATTAATGTCATAAATATCGTTTTAGACACATTTCTTTGTAGGTATTTTCTTTCAGTCAATTTTTAAATAAAACATAACTAATTTTAATAAAATTTGATATTTACATAGTTATTTCAAAATTTGTGTCAGTAAGTCATTTTGCTTATTTTTGTTGTTGTCCAATTTTCATTTCAATTCAAAAGTAATTTTATTAAATTAAAGTATTTTACATTTTTGCAAAAATACAAAAAAAATTGTGTTTAAAATACTTTTTAAATACTCCTTGATTGTATTTAAAAATTATTTTAAATACATAAAAAGTATTTAAATACTTGTATTCAAATACTTTACAACACTGCTTATTGAAATGCTTTTTCTCTTTTTAGTATATTATTTTAAGCAATATATTTAAAAAGTGCCAAAACATGTATTTTAAAATTTAAAAACTGTTTATTAATGTGTACTATTATATTTTTTGTTTTTATTACTTATTTTTATTTGTTGTGCCATAGTATATAATACAAAGAGTAAATCATATATTACAAATAAAATCACGTTGGATCGCAACTTCGCAAATGTACAATTATAAGAAAATAATATATTGCCCGATTAGAATAACTAGAATTTTATCCACCAGAGAGCGTGTCGTTAATCTGTTTTTCCAATACTCCATAAAAATCGTAGGTGTAACCTTAACGCGATGTTTTTATATTATGGCAAATGAATGAAGATAAAATAACTATGGGGACCTAATAATTTATTTTTAATTAAACGATTGGTCGGAGAAGTGTATACTCACACGTTAGCAGTTCAAAATAAAAAAATAAAAAAAATAAGCGTCCAGATACAGATGGTGAGAGTTGACAACTTTATATGTTATTTTGTTATTTCCTCAACATTTATAAAATATTTCCGTTATAAAAGGTAGGTTTTAGAGACACTTAAGAAAACTGTTGAAAAAACCTCTTTGAAGTACCTACCAACTAGAACCTATTGTCTATCAAAAAAATTCTTTATTCAAAATCTTCTACTCCACTTCTACCCGAAAAATGTATGATATTAAAACCAATTAATTCCTCGTTTCTCTCAGAATATAAAATATGAACATTTTTATTTTGTTAATAATTCAAAAGTTTTTTACTAGTTTTTATAGGTACGTTTTGAGAATAAACTTTTGTCAATTTCGACAATTTGACACTCGGGCCACGACCATTTGATATTTTTAGTAGGTTTTAAGATTCCAAAAGCTTAAATCATATTATGATATGATGTATTTAAATTTATTATACAATATTTTGATACTTTTATCAATATATATTATGGCTATACCTACACCTGTATTTGGTGTGTTAAACATTTTTATTTTTATTGATATACTTATATATTTTATTTATAGAATTGTAATAAGTAACGGCAATTTTTATTATAAAATAATAATTATATTTTTAAGAGTATATTGTATATCTAATATATTTTTGATACTTGTAACTTGTATCAAATACTCAAAATTAATTGTATTTTGCCCAACCCTGTATAGGTATTATAAATTTAACCAATGTGGCAATACCATTGATTTTGTATCTATATATAAAAATAATATATTATAAAATTAATTATAATGCTAAACACATGCATATTTTTGTTCTTGAATATACCCATTACGAAATAGAAAATGATATGCATTTGCATATTATTATTATTATACATATATTAATGCGTTTGAAAAATAAAGGTAAGCTTCAAATTTTAATAAAAGTCTATAAGGTAATAATTTTGTAGACAAAATTTGATTTTGCATAATTTTTTAGTTTATTCGAAAATTTAATTTTTGGAAACCTTTCTCATCTACAGATACACTTCTGGCTCTTTTTTAACCTCTCTATTTGGTATATACGTATGTATATCTACGCGTATATTACGTATCTACGTATACCTACTTATCGCCCTTGGTTATATTATTATATATTATATTATAGTCACGTAAAACTATTTATTTTTTTCTCTAAAATACAGTTTTTATATTTTGGAATGCCCGTACGTCAGCGGTTAATGTCATTTTTCGTGTCATCGAAATTGCGAATAAATAATAATAAATAAATACGTACTCGTTTATATTTAGGTTTATTTGTTTATGTTCTTTTTTCTGTGCAACGCACACGCAATTTCTTGAAATTTACTGACCTTGACACAGTGCGTAGGTTACAGCGACAGACACCGCGAGTAAGAAATTAATTTTACTGGCGTTTGTTTGCCCGGCGAACAGTTTGTTGTATTATGTATATATACATATAATATATAGAATATACATTTTCAAAATATGATTCGATACCAATACTGTAAAATTTTTTTAAACTATCGTAAGACAAAAAAAAAAAACTAAAAAATTCGATACTTATAAAACAATCACCGAATAGGTATTAGGTATATATACTATAATATACACCTATACGTCTGAGATTAATATACGTAATATCTTTTCGCAATAACGTCGACCGCGGTTGACGGTCATAATTTAACCTTCCATGGAATACCTTGACAGTGTATGTTAGCTGGACAATTTTGCGTTTTAATTATGCACTTCGTATCCAGTTTGCGCAGTAGGTGACCTTATATAATATAAGCGTGTGCTTTTTTTCGCTCGTTTATTTTTATATTTTTATTGTGTAATGACGACTATATAGTATAATAATATTATATATAGTATTATAATGGCTACACCTAATGTATAATATAATGTTACAATAAATCGTGTGTTTGGGATATATTAGTACATGAGTATATATAATAGGTACCTTTACATAGGTAGTACGTTTCATTTTGTGTAATTTTTGTTTAGGTAACGCGATACAATTCGATCAGACGGAGTTACCGCCGCCGCCGCCTCCGTACACCGTCATCAGAAGGATTCGAGGACATCAAGTATGCCGGAGGCACGTACCCCGATTCATGGTCCGAGGAGAGCAAATCGTCTTGGTGGCTGAATGTCGCCGCGGCTGAATATATTATTGTAAAAACTGATAATACGATAGATGATAATAAAATGTGTACATAATATACTGTTATTGTGATGACGCGTCTTAGCTTTTATACTACTTGTCGAACTTGGACAATAAACAAACAAGCGATAGCTACCTACTTACCCGGAAACGAGCACCTCGGGCAGCGTGATGCGAAAAGAGACGACAAACAATAGGTACGCGCGCGTGCAATATGTAAATAAAAACAAAAAACGAAAAAAAAAACCCCGCTGTCGCAATGTTTTGCCGAATGGAAAATGAATTTATCAATTTTGTATAATATTATACGAATAATTGTTATTGTTTTTCGGTGACATTGTTTTGACGATAATTTAATTTATAATGCGACGATGGTGAGGGTCGGCGGTTGTACCTATAGAGGAGAAACAATTTTTGAGAGGGACACGCGTACGCGTATTTTGACGATGATGAATTTTGTGGGCCGACCAACGGATATATACGGCATGATGGTATTAATAGGATGAGGTACACTGTTTTATTGAATGAAAATAAAATCAAAAACTAATAATAATAATAATAATAATACCCGATATAAACGTGATCTGTGCAGTGTATATTAAATACATTTATACACTTTTTTTTGTACTATAGGCAGAAAAATCAAATATAACGGTACTTTCTCCGCGAGCGATACAACATATATTATATCTGATATACCTGTATAGCGGTTTCGGCTCGCAGAAGAAGAAAATAAACCAGAATAATCTATAGGTAATGGCCGCAATATCCACCTACTACATTATAACGTAGGTTGAACTGCACGGACGAGATTCGGCGAGTCCTCGGTGAAAGTAAACGCAATAACTTTCACTCGCGTTCGCGGTGCGTCTTCTATACATAATATTATAACTGGTGTGCAGCAGATATCATAACGGCATTCGAATTTCCCACTATATAGGTATATTATATGCACTTTACAACGGTTTTTACTATTACTTACTACGAGTCTATACTACTACGTACTACGCATAGTAAATTATAGCGGTTATTTTTTTGCTATTTGAAAACGAAATTTAATGAAATGTACACGGTTTTAGTCGATAAAAAATCTTGGAACCGCTATTTACCTTCTATACTTATCCATAGAAGTACCCATGTCTCTATTAAGTATATCTTATAAATGATAATTTCCAAAGTTTGTTTGTTTGTATGGAATACAAATCTGACGAGTCAGCTGTTCGTCGACACTATACATTTTTCATACATATATATTTTTCGTTCTTAGGGGCAGGTTTAAGTAACATTTTGAAAAAAATTGGTCACCGTGAAGAGATGTAATCAGTAGTAAAACTTTTTTCATAGGAAAATTAGTAAATTTTTTTGTTAATTTTTCAATAACCATTGGATATAAGGGCCATTCAAGTATATTACGTGTCAGTATACGTTTAGGCTTCTCCTCCCCCTTTGTCACAAGTATCAAAAAACGCAGATTTTACTACTTAGTTGCGTCAGTATATAAGTCGTCCCCTAACCCCTTTAAAATTAAGAATAATTACATTTTTTAGACGTTAGCATGGTTTTGATCCCCCTTTCCCCTTATCACGAAATTTAAGCATATTTCAGACTCTCTCCCCCCCCCTCATCCTTAGATGCTTACAGAATACTTGAATGATCCCATACTAATTAATTCTAATAATCATAGTCTGGAAATAGTAATATTTTAAAATTATTTAAAGAGTTTATTACTCGTATAACGTATTGAAAGGTGGAAATAGAAATAATATAACAAAAATTATATTTCTCAGGTTTTGCGGGTAATTTTTAAATACGTCTAATTATAGTAATAATATAACAATATTAATTTTCATAACGCATATCAAAAGTTGGAAAATGGATACAAAAATTAAAATACCTGGCGGAGTATTCTTGTTAGTGTAATATATTTTTGAAAATGTTAAGGCTTCCGCCGATATGAAATAATCACTTTAACTTTTTTTTTTTATAATGTTTTGGTGTTGAGTTTCTTGTAGAATTATTTATATAAAAATAAAAAACCAATTTCTACAAAATAATTTGTTTTTATTTTAACAAATACGTATTTCGAAAACAATGTTTTCATCTTCAGTGTTAAACAACTATACCTACTTATATTACCTTTTTAAAGCCCCTTAGTCCTCCTCTTCAATCCAGCGCTTGTATAAATGTGTATATATGTATAGTGATCTAAAATTTACATTTACATTTATAAATTTAATTTATCACTTTGAATCCAGTAAAACTCAAGTAAAATTTGTATAAATTAATTGTGAAAAATGTACGAAAATTTTATGAAAATTACAATTTTGAAATTCTAATCTTAAAATTTAAATAATACCTAAATGATGGATTTTTAGCAGTTTTTCCAAACGATTTTCAACTTGTTTTGCACATATAGATACACCTATGTATGTCATATATTGTACAGTAGCGTAAAAAAGCGTATAAAATGTTTTTTTCTTGAGCAAATCTATACGCGACTGGACTTCTAGATTATTTGTGAAATTCTGGTTATTGCAAACTTTTTTTAACGCGTGTTTCATATTAATATAATATGTATAGAGGTATACATATAATACCTATAGATTATCGTATATTTACGAAAGACTCGTAGTATGTGTACGTTACTCTGACGAGTCTGACGTAGGCAAAATAATAAATTATTATTATAACAATATAAAAATTACGAACAAGGTGTTTATATTTATTTTATTTTATTATGGTGTATAGGCTGTCGGCATATATATTCATATATATATTATATTTTGAATTGAGAAGTTATGTACAGTGTACTTAATTAGTGTATACAGAGTGTTTCTAAAATAAATACCAAAAAATCGTACACATACTCTTTGGGTGACACAATGATGAAAAGTTTGAAATTTTTTTTCTAACTTTGGAAACCATTTTTAAATTGTAATTCATAGTAATTTGAGATAAATGTAAAAATAAATACACTATAATACCTATTTCTTGTAAAATTCTCATACGAATCCTTATGTCGCATAATTTTATCTTATTTTCGCCCATTTTTTTTAACGTTTTGACGCTCACTGTTGTCTGATGTCGCCATGATGTAACATATCAATACATATGAGAATTTTGCACAAACTATTATGATATAATTTATTTATTGACGTCTCACATACCTGATTAATTAACACTTTTGAAATAACAAAAAAAATTTGCTTTTTTGCATTTATTTTTAAAATATTACAATAAGTACATGTATAAATACTTCACGATAAATGATAAAAATAACTTAATAATATTTCCTGCAAATTTTTTATATGAATCGTTATGTCACATGACCTTTCTTATCGTCAAAACGTTCGAAAATTATAGGAAATATTTTATTTTATTTCAATATACTATGAATAATAATTAAAAAACATAGGTTTTAAAGAGAGAAAATTTTTTTCAAAACATTCGTCGTTGTATTACCGCATTCAGTATGTGTGTGAATTTTCGGTATTCATTTTAGAAACACCCTGTATATTTTAATGAATAACGATGCCTGGGGTCCAATTAAGTAAATAAATAATTAGATTACAACACCAAGTATTGCGCTTTATAGTAAAATGTATAAATTTTTGTCTTGTGTACGATAAGGTCCTCGTCCCGGACGGGTCCGAAGACCCATTTTAACTTGGGTCCGCTGGCAACGCATGCCGCGATCATTTCCCGTTAAAAACGCCTAATGCGACCCGTGCGTGGCCTAAGGTCGTTCTATTCATCGCGAAGACTTATTAGCTATTAATATTATTATTGTTGTTATCATAATAATATAACGAATACAATGGTATACATACGTGATATCGGATCGATTGTTTTGGTTGTGGCGATTCAAAGGCAAGTTATGTAGGTACACACACACACACACCTATAATAATTTAATATGATAATGAGGTTAGGCCCCCCCCCCCAAAAAAAAAAACAATAACAAAGCATAGGCATAAAGTCTGCAGTGATCCAGTTTTTTTTTTAAAACAAATACGATCGATCTAGACATTGCAGATAATAGTTAGGTGCCTATACCTACAATGTTAAACTCGGTTAGATCAAAAAAATAAATATAGGTACAAGGAGTGGGCAGGACTGTATTTGTAGTTATTGTATAATATTATGAGTGAAACTATGACTGGGACCAGGTATAAGGCCATGGTGTGTACCTTAGAAAAATAGAATCATTTTTCAAACTTGCACGAGATGAAAAACCACCATAAATTCCGATTTATTATGAGCCGAACTTTAATTTAATTTGATGGGACGGCAGTCTGTTAAGTTGGCTCTGTAAGTTATAGCCTATAGGTCATAAAAATGTCTTTAATGTTGTGATAAATTATGAAATTTGTACCTAACGTTAATGAAGAAGGGATGGCGACCATCTTGAAATTGAGCTGGAGCATGATATAGGAAATTTCGAGAACTCGCAATGTCATATTGCCCCGTATTGCACCCGAATTCAGTTGTATACTATATATACCTACGTCATATTATAAAAATTAGTCATTATTATTATAATTATCAATTATTATTATTATTAGGTATTATTTATTATTGGTATGCGTTTTGTTCTCGAGGGGAATCGATTGTTTCGAAGCGTGCCGCGTTAATTGGTCGCTCATTAGAATATCGTCTGGCCGGAGGGACCCGCGCCATGACCCAAATTCGTAGAGGATTCCGACAGTGGCTGTTGCGGCGGCGGTGGCAGTGGCGGCAGTCTTAATTGAATCCGTCGTCGTATATGATCGAAAAATAAATAAATAAAAGCAACAGAATGACCTTAATTGAAATCTGACGGAAAATTAAAAAAATCAATAATTTCCTATACATATTCTAAATTTGCAAGTAGAATAAAAATTGTTACCCACTAGCTGTATTCTAATAATAATAATACGACTAAATATCATGGAAAGGTTTTTAGGATTCATATTATACTGTAGAAGTTATAAACAATCATAGGTCCACAGGGATTTTGAAATTCCATTATTATGAATTTTTCAATTTAGTTGGTTTAGATAATAGTAAATATGCATCATACGCAGGGCCGTCCAGATAGGGGGGGGGGTGCGCCTCACTTCCCCAATTTCGGAAAGCAGTCGGGTTTAGTCGGAAAATAGTAGAAAAAATCAATGGTCCTTTTATTCCCCATTTAAATGAAGTATTTTGGAATTTTGTCGTCGGGAAATTATGCAGAAATGAAGTATTTTTCGGAATCTTATGTCGGCAAACTATATTTTGCTTATTTTATGTTCTGAATAGAAGTATTATATTATTTTTTTCACATTTTCACCTCCCAAAAAATCTTTCTTCGAAACGGCTCAGATCATACGTATGCGTATGTGTGTTTCGGCATAAATGTTTGATTATATATTATTATGCTAGGATGCTAAAAAAACTAAAATGTAGAGAACTATCAATAAAATGTATTATATGTATAATATAATATAATGCATACTATTATAATAGTATGCATTATACTTACGCTGTTATGTATAAACATTGTCAATTAATTAATTAAATTAGTAACACACAATGTTTTACATAATTATATATACACTATACATACGTAAATACTATTTTATAATGAACTGAAGTTAACCTATAGTAATTAGTATTAGTATTTAGTACTATATAGATTATAGATTACTTTAGTGAGTTGACATTTTCAATAGTTCGATTGGATTGATAAAAACAATTTGTGAATTTTTGTATATATTTAGGTATTTTAACATATTACATAATATATTTTTTAAAGTTTAAGAGCTAAATGGACTTTATTTTTTGGAGAAAATACGGAATTCACTCTCTTGATGTTCAATTTGAATATGATGTAATCTATGAAGTTCTATAATATCTTGAAATTCAAAAAGTGCAGTAAAAACGAAAGATGATGTATTTATACAAGTGTATACTGCAAGGTATCTATACATACATAATCATTATTATAAAAAAATAAGTTGAAAAAATTTAATTAAATATAAAAAGTGCTACCACAACAAATTAAAACATCAAATTGCTGATTGAAAAAAAAATATATTGTCTATTGGACATATTTTCTGAAATTTGATCTTGCGGGACACGTACAATACGAGTATATTATATGCGCGTTTGCAGGCTGCAGTAGAGGAAGCGTGGGTGAAAAACTAGACGGCGCGATTCGTCGCACAAGGTTTTCCTGTGGCGCAAAAAGTAAAAGAGTAAGAAAAATATCTAAAATTAAAAAACCGTTAGAAACGCTTGGGCACACGTAATAAATACCTACGAAGACGACGACCTATACCGTGACTTAGGTATATTGATATTCACACAAATGAAATTGAAATAAAATTTTCTTTTCGTTTTACCATCGTGGACTTTCTATAATATGGAGAGTGGGACTTATATACCTATAGATGCATACCTATGCAGGTTGGGATTATTAATTAATTAGTTCGGTCATTTTCAGCACAATTTATACGTTTTCACTCCGATAAATTACAATAAATATAAGTTATATTTTATAAGTAATCGTTTTCCCGCCTAATATGCATATAATACATACATATCGATAATTTAATTTCATTATTTAATTCATCAAATTTTTAAAAATAATAGTACTTAACATAAAAGCAAAATATGTTCTCAAAATTAAAAAAAAATATGTATATATATTTTCAATATCAAATTATATTATGGTAATATGTATTTGTCTATGACTATGTGTAAACATAACCAATATCATGTTATTATTTATTAAAAAATTATTGAATATTTAGGTAGGGACATTTACTGTTTAATAAACATATCTGGATTCTGGATATAGAACATATTATATTTGTTTAATACTTTATTGAAGAATTATTAACTCATTATCCATCAATTATATAGAAAAAGGTAGGTAAGTCATTAAATTATACGTTTATATTAGAATAACTCGTTAATTATTTCAAATTTTAACTTAATTTAAATTGTTTAACTCGTTAATGCCCAGTCTTGCACACATAATATTATACAAGCTCTTTACACCGCTCCGGTTAAAGTACGTGAGACTGTTGCAGGTTGTGTAACTTAGAACTATGCTACTTATACAGACTTGCGACCGTGCGTGTACTTAGGTTCTGTATTTATACGTTTGAAATCGCCGCCATTCGATTATAATAATATAGCTTATTAGCACTTCTGATAATATTTTAGTTTCGTTTTGATTTTTTTTTTCATACATCGAAACATATATATATATATGTATATAATATTATGATTTTCCAATTTATTTTGCGTTTTAACCGCTTAAATCACACGTGGATTACGTCATCGCGACACCGACAAAGCCACGATCCTTTGTGCTGTTATATACCTATATATATATATATACATAATAACAATAACAATTAATAATAATAATAATAATAATAATAATATCTAAGAATATAGTATTCGCAACATATTTTCGTATTTACAATAATTTACAAGTATAGCTGTGGTACAATATATGAAATTAAACACCTACGCGATTCGCAAAACAAAAGTAAACAATATTAGTACCTATATTATAACCATACCAATATCTCAAAAACAGTCGATTCGTTACTGATCGGAATCAACATTAGTAAAACTAATTAGTATTATCAATTACCAAATAATTTATATACGTATATTATAGAAACTACGTTTAATATTTAATAACCTATGTATAGTACCTACGTATTATCTCGGAATAAATAATGATATAATAATTAATATGCATTATTTTATGCTGTAGCATATAGCATTTGTATAGTTTTATATTATTATGCAAATCTCCTTTGCACAGCAGTACTGCATCGATATATCCAATATATGAGTAATAATCTCGAAATGCGTACATAGAATGAATATTTTGTATAATAGTTTTATGTTGCAGCTATATTTCTATGGTTTAACACACAATGAGAATTTTTTTTAAAGTAATTGTTTTTATTTTATTTATACATTTATTGAGAATATATATATATAAATAAAAGCCGATTAGAAGGGACTGGATGCACTTCACTCGTTGAATAGAGTATATATTGGAAGGGGATGTATTGAATTTGAAAGAAATGATAAATTATTATTTTCGATAAAACGATTCTGTATGAAGCTCGGTGTAACATTCTTCTGATTTATAACAATTTACTAATATATTTGTGATTAGTTTTCTACTAATATATATATATATTAATTTTGTATTATACATATAAGATATTGTTATTTTTATAATACATATTTTATTTTAACAATTAGGATCCCTAAACTGCTAATTGCTGTCTTCTATAGGAGTATTTTGATCAAACATTTGAACAACATCGTCTTCTTTGAACTCTTATTTTCATTACTATACAATGATCGTGTTCATACATTTTATAATAATTATTATTAACAAAACTACAATTATCACTTAATAACTGAACTTAATAACTGAAATAAATTTAGCATAAATAGCTAAAAAAAAACCCGGCCAATGGGGAGGGGGGTCTATAGTTTCATTAGCTCTACCCCTGGTTACGACCTATTGTTTCCAGCTTTATTAAAACTTGATCTTTAAAAAAATACCTGTATTTGCATTCAAATACTTTTTTTTTCAAGTATTTAGAAAATATTTAAAATATTTTTTTATGCAAATACAAGTATTAGTATATTTAAATACTTCCCCCTCTCATAATTAAATTCTAGTTGTATATTATAATAAACGTAGTGTCTGAAACAGAATCTATAGGTACCTATATTATACTATAATATTTCTAATTGTAAAAAAGCGTGCTAAGTATACTGATTACTAATTAGTGTTATTATTGTTTTGTTTATAAATTGAAATGATCTTCGAATATACCCACGCTGCTGCACACGAGTGTATTATATTATTATGTAACTTCAAACGAATACATTTTAACAATATATTATGTGTACGACTTGTTGTTACATGTGTTATAGCAATAATATACCTATACAAATATGTGTACCTACATATATGTTGTTATTTTTCTGCTGAATATTGTCGAAGTTTCTTTTATTACCTACCTATATATATATAAATATATTATATGTACAACCACTATAATACCTATACCATTTTTTTTTTTTTTTTTGTTATATTTACCTGGTGTCCACTGACCATCTCACAAATTCACATAATATACTGACATACCTTGTTAGTTATTATATACAGATTAATCCCAAAATGTCCATTGTCGGCATTCGAATATAATAATATACAGAAAGCAGCTATAGTTAGTATGATTGAGAACGTTTATACCTTTTATTTGTATAATTGAACACACTTGAAGGCTTACAATAAAGAACTAGCTTCTGTAGCTACCTACTATAAAAATAGTATGGTTGAGTACAATAATATCTTTTTCAACGTTGGTATAATGGGTGCCCATAGGGTGAATTTTTTAAATGGGATAGGGAAACTTCAACCAAATTTTGAAATCCGCTTATTTATTTTTGTTCGATACCAATATTCTTGTATTTATAACTATTATACTACTATTTTCATCAATAATACATCGTTAATTCTCCAGGGGGAAATGTCTACGGTTGCCATATATTAAAATTTTTACAAATATACTCACAGATATAAATTATACAATTTAATAATCCTTTTACACCTACATGATAACTGATAAGCACAACACCAATATATTTAAATCAAATGCAATAAAGTAGTTTATAATATTATCGAATTACTCTATAGTTTATGGAGGTTATGAATCTAGATTTCTGAAAATAATAGGAAATTGGTTTTGATGAAAAAAAAGAAGGGCAGGTACAAACTTTTTAAAAAATTTTAAAACTGTTCATCAATATCGTAATAGATATAAAGTAGTATTGAAAATCGTAGCGTACCCAATGATATTTTAACGATATAGAACTGGCTTATAACAACCATAATACAATGATACAAATTGATAAAATTAATAAATCACATATTATAAAAAACTATATTTTACTTCAGTTTAATTTGTTTGTCTTTTTTTTTTTAGAGAGATACCAATGTAAAATTTTTGGACAATGTATAATTCGCGATGCACAATGAAAACGGTAATAACTATAATAGTGTATACATTTAAAAAATGGCCCTGTGTATTATAATTAGTGTATATTTATATATATATGTATATGTATAAAAAACGAGTACAAAACAAAAAGCGTCGAAATAGAATAGTTTCGAAAAAGGCGGAGACGACGACGATCGTCGAGGTGACGACCTCAACTCAATTTGTAGACACGTGCGCGCGCACACGCGGTATATGTATATTGGGCGGCGGGCCGCGGCAGTATCATCAAGTGGGTGCAACGGTGGCGGCAGGTCGCAACACAAATGCCTTTGACCGAGGTCGTAAGTCGGGGAACACAATAAAAATAATATAGCGTCGTGCACGCGTATCCATGACGACCGGACGAAAACGCACACGCACTTTGCGGCCAAAACGCATGCGGTTTTTTTTTTTATTGTTATGTATTTATCGTTTGTCTGACCGTTGAGAATACACATTTTTTTTTTATTCGATAGGGCATCGAAGTCAAGAGAAAAATGGTCAAGAAAAATCTGACCAAGATTCAAAGCATTAAGGATTGATTTTATAGAACGGAATGACAAACAGACACATTTTCTACGGGAATATAGATACTATCAGGAAAGAAATTCTTAAGAAATTCAGGAACTATTGAAACCGACATTTTTTTTTTTAATAAAGATACAAATGTTAAAAGTAATCAATTTCATTAGATTAATTTCCTTGGAAAATAATTTCCGATTTTAATTTTCCTTATAAGTTTTTTCCGAACTTTCACTCTTTTTGAAAATTAGATTTTATAGTATTAACGATTTAAAAAAAATATATATTTAGTTCTGTTTTCGATTTCCATGAATTTTTATGGTCTTCTATATATTATAATATAGTATACTATACCTATATTATATACTGAGTGATTTTTCAAATATTTAACGCACTCGTTTTCTTAGTTAAACTTTGTGTCTATGAATGTTTTTTTTTAAATTTATTATTCCGGTGTCGTTTTATAGTTTTTTGCGTTTTTGAATCTTGTAATTTATATATATCAGATACCTAATACCTATATAGTTTGTTTAACTTTGAATACTTTGATGTATAAATATCAAATACTATACTTGTAAGTACTGATAGTTGTATATTATATATTAATAAGTTGGGAAGATGGGAGTGGTGCGAAGGACCAAATAATTATTCCAAAGTTCTTTTATGCGTACGATGCATCTATTTTATCAAAATTTAAAATTTTCACGAATAAAAAATATTTTGTATTGGAATATGAAGTTAAATAGATATACAATGTTGTTGTTCAAAACAAAAGCTATTTTAAAATTATAAGATTGTTTTTGCGTTTTTTTTATAAATAAAATATACTTTATTGGCATTATGCAACTACTTATATACTACAGAGCAGGTATATACTAGATAAATTATAAACATTTTTCATGAAATAGAAGATGGATTGAATTGCTTTTGAGTATATATAATATTATATTATACATATTAGGTAAGTGCGTAGATACATATATCACGAGAAAGTAAATATATACACAGAGAAAATGAAAAATTAATTGCAAATAGTTTACAAAAAAACAACCACGAAAGTTGATGATGTACCTACACAATAAAATGTACCGTATATACTATGTATAGATATTCATTAGATACTGATTATTATCATTTGTATTTAGTAATGAATAGTATATTTATAAATATAATAATAATTTAATAATATTAAATAGTTTATTTATATATATATTTTATGATATATCATAAAAATGTAAATTAGTGAATTGGTAATTTTTTATGCATCTTACAATTTAATCAAAATTTAAATTATTTTTAAAATGTACCTCGCATTTACCTATAATATTGTTATGGTACCTCCTGCTGTTTGAAAATATAATTCCTGTGAGCGCCCATATTATGATGTAAACATATCAAGGTTCCTCTGCTCGTTTCATTCGTCATATAACTCAATTTCATCATCTATATCCTTATACTGCTCGACTAATTCTTTAAGGATAACGAACCTATATAAATCGTGTCATGAGGTCATATAGCCAATGACCCTTCATCCTTGTTCTTTTAATTGTCTATATGTCATTACCCGCGTCATGTAATATTGTATTACTATTGTCAATATCATTTTACACTACCTATATTATATACCTTCAATAATACATACTTATTATAAAACACAAATAATATTGTTATGTTATATACTTTCATAGTTATAGGTACATTAAAAAAATAATAATAGCCAATAGATATATAAATATTTTTTCTGTATAGAATCTCGGTATTAATTTGAAATCATAGGACTTTAGTCATCCCTGAATTCCCCGGAGGTCGTGATATATCATAGTAAAATGCAATTTTTAATAAATGTTTATACATCGTATAAACTCGTATAATATATATAATTATATAATAATAATAATATTTATATTATAATAATATATATTATGAAATTATTCGAAAATTGTATTTTATTATTAAACGTGCCACCACGTTCCTTTGCAGTTGTTCCATGTCTGGCTGGGGTATGGTATATTATATGCGCTTAAATAATTAAAAACGCAAACTTTTCACTGATTCTAAACTTTTATATTGTTTACATAATATTATATATAATTGAACAACGGGAAATTTCGTACACAAACCAGTCGCTTTAAATACTTTTCATTTTAAATATTTTATCGTCAATTGTTTTAAACAGCGACTGGTCTACAGTTAGTAAGTATAATATTATATATTATACTGTTATTATCATCTACGTATAATTACATTTTCACACAGTTAAATATCATAATATGTTAAAAAAAAAACGAGGGAAATAATTAAAAACTTTCGGATTTTTAATCATCACCGTCGCCAATTTAGTCCGATTATTCTCGACTTTATTACCTATTCCTACTATTATTATATTATCGAAACAACAATCAAGTTTTTAAGTCTTATAATAATGGTATATATACGAGTATATTATATATTATATATATATATATATATATATGTATAATAATAATTAATGTAATAATCTGTAGTGAGCATTTATACGCTATAATTTAAATATTATATAAACGATAATTTTGGAAAAAGACAAATTATTGTAACGATCATTTCTATAATAGTTATATTATATTGAGTTCAAAATAAACAAATAAACAAATTAAATGTTAGAGAAGAGCGTAGGGTTCACACTATGGGATTATCTTATCGAAGAAAACGGATTTAACCCCCAACGCGTCGTCTTATTCGTTGGATTCTCGCATTTTGTTACTGCCGTTTTCCCGGAGACAATATCATTATGCGCGCATAATATTATTTTCTATATTATTATTATTTTGTTTTATATTCGAGAAATTCATAATACATCATAACCGCCGGGTTCTGAATGTTTACATTTCTGTGAAAAGCTTGCGTTATCATCGTCAAAGTTATTTTACATAGGATTTTTTATTTTGTATACCAATCTATAATAAGAAAAATCGGGCGAAAAAATCTTACCTAAGGTAGTATTATATTTACATAATATATACCGTCGACAGTTCAATCGAAATGTATAGCTGGTAAATTGTAAAACAATAAATGATTATTAGGGTTATATATTAGCGTTTGTATTTTACTTAGTACTTATGCACTTATATACTTAGGTAGCTTATTATTTTTTATTTTACACTCGTATACGTAAACGCTATAAATTTGTCAACTGTTTTAGCGATTATTGTTTTATTTGACTTTAACTCGATTCGCAGTTTTGTGACTGCTGCAAAAGAAAGAACATAATATATTATTTTGTTTTTTATTGATCGAATTTGTTAATATATTTGCTAACGACTTGAATTTTAAATACACATAGAGTATGACATATAGTACATTAATACAGTATACCTATTACTTTTATAACGTCTAATAGTTACATATTATATTTATTGCATATAATTGACGTGAGTAAAACTTATAATATCGTATATCTACTTTTAATTATTAATATTATTATATTGCACCTATTCTATAAACATATCGTATTTAAAGCTCGTGTTATTCGAATGTACACTACAGAGTGAAAGGTAACTACCCTCAAATTCGTAAACTTACATATATTATAATAGTACCTTTATGTACCAACTATATAGTTATATATCTCGGAAAACATAGTTATTTCTTTTGAAATTACATTGTCTATCTTTATTTAAAAAAAAAAAAATACTTAAATATAATTCTCTTTCGGTTCTCTCCAAGATGATTTTCGAAACTATTTTCGTGGAAGGGTGAAAAAGTTACAATGAAAGTAGGTGTTTTGAAGTCTAGACCTTTAAAGAAAAAGATAACATCACTAAGTAATGTCCGGATTTCGGATAAAGGAAATGAACATACCGCGGATATTACTATAAAATACATTATGGACTTTTTTCATTATCACTTAGAAACTGGTATACCTATATGCAATGTGTATATTATGATATACACAGCGGTATACGAACACAATCATTGATTGACATTGATGTGATTTACGAATGTCATTAAAATTAATTATTATTATGTTTGTACCTATAGATATTATGATAACCAATAGTCTTAGAGAACTTTACAAAAAACATATGTTAAAAATTATTATTATTCTTTATTCATATACACCGTATGGTATATATATTATGTTTTCTATTATTTAATTTATTTAAATGAAGTAAAAACATATTATCAGTAATGCATTAAATTTGATTCTTATTTCTTGATTATTATTATTATTATTATTCTACTCTACCTCGAGAAATATATCATCCTAGTTGGGCACTGATTTATGATACACGTATTTAATATTATTATAATATTTTTGTCCGGTCGCGATTTAAAATTAGCATAAACGAGTATACTTAGTACTTATTGCAATATGATGTGTTCCGAGTATGAACCGCAAATACGTTTTTAGGTATACATGTATATATATTTTTTCGAAACCGTTTTGTTAATTTATCGCGAAAGTTCGTCTGCCCGCGACGCACGTTTTAAATAACTCCCGGTCAATACCCTTCCGAATCCCGACATACAAAATGCCTGTATATATAATATACATATAATAATAAATACAATATTAATCAATTATCGTCATTCGTCGTATATTATATGTATACCTAGGTATATAGTATAGGTACAATACGAATAATTGTATAAAATACGAATTATTATGTTTCGTTTTTATTTATTGTCGGGAAATATTGGAAATATTTATATATACATACATTTTGGACGGAAATATAATAAAATAATTAATAAACGAATAGGTAAAAATACTAGAAAAAAAAAAAAAATGCAAAAATTAATAATGAATTAAAAAAAAAAAAAAATTATAATAAAACGGTGGGCGATGTGTAAGTGGAGGTGCGAAATAACAAAAATTCAGCTCGTATAATATATAATATTATACGTACATAAGTATACCGCGTTTGCGTGTGCCGTGAAAGTATAAGTATAATATCAAGTATATAGTGTCGTTGTAGTGGTAGCCATAGTGGAAGTCGGGTTAGGCGGAGGCGTCGGTGTCGGCAGTGGTGTTAAATAAGGGACGTCGCGCGGTTCGACGACCCTCCCCAACGTCGGTCGTGGCGGTGACGTCGTCGTGGGCGCCCGCCGCCGCCGCCGTCGTCGTCGTCGCGCCACCTGTGCGCACCGCCGTACTAGACGGGCGAGGGGTGGCGAAGAAAATAATAATACATAAAGCCATTGAACTTTTCGATGAGGGTACCCCGGCAAAAGCACACACCCTTAGACGTTGCATGCGGTTCGTATATTACAAAACACGGAGTCTTTTAAAAATAAAATTAAGTCCCGGGATAGAAATGATATATATATATATATATTAAGTACTAGGGTTGTAACTTATGTTCAGATAATCGAAAATTATTCGAAAATTCGATTCTTCGAATAGGTATATACTTAAACATTCGAATAGACGTAAATCAACATTAATATACAATTATTAAATTCATGAAAACCATATCGGTATTTTAATTAATCGTGTTTGCTAATAATAGTATTAATAACAATAATAATAATAATAACAATAATACACACATTTGGTACAGTTGGTGAACGGTTTGGCACTTTTATATTGCGACATGATCAGAATTAGACGTAATAATATATACTGTATAATACCTGTATATCACTGTACAAATAATATTATTCATTATCTATAAATACATTCTTTCGATAAAAATTATAATTTTAAAATATTCGTGTATTTACTATTTACCGACCTATTCGAATGCGGCGAATTTTCAATATTCGTTATTCCGTTATTGGAATATTCGAATAATTCCCATCCCTATATACTAAAATATATGGAGCGAATCGAGTTAAAGAGATTACTATAATTGTTCTCTCCTCATTTGTTTATATATATATATATATATATATATTTGTATTATAAGTTTATTACCTATATTATAATATTGTATTGGCTGTTATAGTCTATTGAAATAAAGCGTCCACTAGTTTTTTTTTTTTTTTTTTCTGTAAAAAGTATACAAATTCGATTCTAAAGTTCACGCGGAATAAACGAAATGGCATAAAAATGATATTAGTGTTGAATCATCTATATTATAATAAATCAGCCCCTATTTTAGTGTGCAATATGATTACGCAGTATGAAAATGTAAATATGCAGTACGGATTAAAAAAGTGTGTAGTAAATACATTTATTATGAGTTATGACATATTAGTAAACATTATATTTTCGGCATTTGTATACTATTATAGATACCTAGTAATTATAATTAATATTATTTTATAATAATATTTTGAGTTTTGAGTTTTCGACTGTAAAATAAAAGAGGTTATAAGAGTATGTTACACACACACTTTTTAAGAGGGTTCTCTTATTATAGGGCAATATTTGTGAAAATCAAACAATTTAAAAGTAGTTAAAAATAATACTGTATTAGTACCATTTGTATTATTATGTATATGATCTCGTTATTTGTTAAAAACATAATATTTACCCGTTTAAAATAGTACCTATATTATGTACCTACTACCTATATACAATATGTTGTATACAGTATATTCTAATAATAATCGAAGTTTAACGATTTTGGTATCAATAGAAAGAAGATAACATAAACTACGATCGTACGCCAGCGTTTTGGGATTAATTTATTCTATTATGATCTATAAACTAGAAAAATATAAAAAAATATGATTTTCAAAATTATGTATAAATTACAACTTCAAATAAAATTAAAAAATTCTATGCACGAACATAGTTCCAGTTTTCACCTGATTTTGGTACCAAAATAAATATTCTATAATAATTTTACAATGCACACTTAGCATTAGAAATGCGTGAAGGTATTTTCCACGGTGTTTTGGATGGTGTAACATCCTATTAAGGGTCAAAGCCCCTCATTTTCTCTATTGAAAAGAAAAGTGTATAGTACAAATGTTTTTGCAAAATAGAGACTGTAAGCAATATATACAGTAGAGCATTTTAGAGGTAATATAATCGGTGTTCTTTTTTGATTGAAATATTAATTATGAAAAAAATTTCAGTGATTTAAAAAAATATAAAAATCTTGTTTTATAATGAACTAATTATTTTGAAAATTGTAAGACCCTGATGTCGTTGTATCTGACATTTTGTCATCTAGATATTTTATATAATAGCTGTTATATCTCTAAAACTACTTTAAAATGCCTTTTTGGTTGTTTTGTGTAAATGTATTTTTTAAACAAATATCGTGATTACATAATAATTAAAAGTTGTCTTGACCCCGGAGAACCATTAATAAGATCAAGAAATTGGGTTTTCATTTTTATATAAATAATTCTACAATTAACTCAACATCAATACATTAATAAGTCAGTATTAAAATTCATATAAACATTTTACAATTGTTACATTTTAAATTTTCTAAAAATAAATTGCACACAGTTCTAATTGAATCAAGATGAGGTATCTTCCAATAATAAATTGGTATGATTTAATATAGTATTGTATTATTTTTAAACATATAAAATCTCAATGCATATATACAAGGCAAGACACTGGGGAAGTGGAAAGTGCGATTTCAAAATAACTCAAAAAGCAGTAGGTCACTGTATCTCAAATGTATACCACATAAAAAAACACTTAAATTTAAGAAAAGTGCTGTACATAACTTAAAAATTCATATTTCATTGTTCACGACTTATGAACATTAATTTTAACATCAGCAAGAAGACGTCCATCTAGTTGAGAACCGATTGGGTGACCCCTTCCCAGAAACTTGATAATCCGGCGAACGGACATTTTTCACTAATAGATAAGCAAAAAAGAAAAAAAAAGGCGTTTTTTTTTTAAAACATACATCCCATCTCACTATTCCATTATTTCATTCTAAGATCGCGCCTGCGTCCAAGAAAGCAATCACCTCTATGAAACTGTTTATGCTGAATCTGAGCATTTGCTGGGAGATGTTTTATTTGAGTGATTCGATTGTCCTTGGTGTTCCCTGATACACTCTACTCTTTATCGGTACGCCCCAGAAAAAACAGTTCTAAGCCTTCGTCTGAGACTATTTAGGGTGTTATTCAAATAAGAAGTTCTCGAAAATTTGTTTTCAAACCGTTTATATTAATCTCTCGGAATGGGGATATTCCACGGCGAAAAAATCGTCCGTTTCACTTTTCACTGCCCCACCGTGATATTACGTGTATACATTTTTGAACAGACCTCGTACACCACCGTATCGAGTAGTGCGTGTCTGAGCCACGTTATACTATTATACTCGTACGTACCTATCCCCCCCCTATCTATACACGAGTCGCGTATGGTTCGTCGTCAACATTTCGTTTTATTATATGAGCGCGGCGTGCGGCGTTAATAAATTTCAAAGTGAAAAAAAATCGAAAAAAAAAAAATAGAGTAGACTTCGCGAAAAAAAACACGCAAACAATTTTCGTACACATATGGTTTTTTTTTTCGAAACGAATGACCCTCGGAGAAGGTCGTAGCCTTCGGTCGGATCACTTTCACGCCGACAAGGCCGTTCGGTGTCGAACGGCCTGCAGTGAGCGCGGTGTGTGTGTGTGTGTGTGTGTGTGTGTGTGTGTGTGCGTTTGTTGCGACGGCGGTGGCGGAGGCAGTGAGGAGAGGACATCGTACCCATACAATATACTTACGCGTGCGTGCGTGTGTGTGTGTGTGTGGGTGACGGTCGTGAATATTCCATCCGAATAGAATGTACACACGCGCAGGTGCGCGCCCACGAAATTACCATACAGGGTGTCCCTCCCCTTCCCCCGGCGGTGAATATCATGTACCACCGTCGGGGGCCGTGGCCGCGCTGCGAGAAGATCGCTCGCGAAAACAAATTATTACACCGTCGGCGCCTACGATAGGGAGGAGAGAGAAGGGGACACACTCGCGTCCTTGTCGCGATCTCAATGTCTATGCCGAAATTATTTCCACATTGCATTCGTATATAATAATATTATGTACTTACCTATATTTATTATAATGTACTTGTGTGTTGTGATTTTTTTGTTTCTGTTACGTGTTTTTAACCATCTCGAAAAGTCTAAAAAGACTATGTTTATATAATGTGCATTTCCCAATATACTGCGACTATATTATGATCAATCCCAAAAAAGAAATCGTGTCCCCGTTACCCGTATTTATTATATACCACGTATATATATACGTATAGTACCTATTATGCAAATGTGTACGCAAGCGTTCACCTATATATTTACATATACGGTTTTTTGTTCATATATTTTGTATGTGTGCCAAAGAAAAATCCGTTTTTAATATGTTATTAAGAAGACGCGCCACAGACACACGCTTTTAGAAGAGCTTTTTTTATTCATCACACATTTTGGGAAAATTAAAAAATAACATTTTGTTAACACTATATTATATATTTTTGAAGGAACCATTACAAGTATCATTATTATAATAACATTTTAACATTATTATTATAACAGTTTTAAATTTTTTTTATAAAAATAGGCAACAAAAAAAGGCCATTTTTGGAGGAACCTATATGGTATAGATTCATTATATAAAAAACCTCTCGAATTTTTTTTCGGGGAAGGGGAATTTACCCCATTCCCCCTCCGGACCCGTCACTGTATATACATTATGTATACACAGGAATAACCTTTACATTAATGTATTCGTATACTTTGTATGTCACTAAATTAAAAGAGAGAACATTATTCGTGTTTTGTCGGAGACTTTTATTTCGAGTGTAATTTTTATATAGTGAATTATTAAAAAAGTTATAATATTCGTATTGTTTAAATAAAAAATACGATATTGATATAAATTATTCTGGATAAATATAAAATGTTTCCATTTTAGGCTTTCTTATAAGTCGTAAAGCCGTAATTCATATTATGAAGTATTCGAAACTTGCATAATTACCCTTGCCGATAACGTACACACTATTTATACAGTTGGACAGATGTTTTTATTTTGTAAAATTCATAATTTTTACCTATTTAAACGGATTTTGTGTATGAGATCGTACGTCAAAATACACATCATTGCTGTTGATCCGATTTGAAAATGACGTACAATATATATAATGAATAATTAATCATTATTGATACTGATATATATCAATATACCTAATACGTGTGGTAAATATTATCCTCGAGTCTTGAGGTGTATTATGCTCGTATATATATATATAATATAGTAATAAATCATTCATGTAATCCATGTATTAAATCCGACCATAGTCTTCTTTCAAAATTCGACGACGATGATAATAAGTCGAGTATCCTATATTCACAACGATGATAATAATTAATAACAGTACTCGTATATAGTAAATAAACGAAAGTCATCGGAGTAAACGAGAACGAGGCTTTTCCAAATATGTTTTCGATTTTCATTCAAAGTATACATATATACGTATAATATTAGCTATTAGGATAGGTTAGAAGACACGTTTGGGAGAACTTGCTTTTAGGTTATATTATATAGTAGTCTGTGAATTCGGTTCACCCCGATTGAACGTTTCGTCCCAGACCCAAATTTTCCGATCGTTCAGGGTCTTAGTCGACCGACCGTTTGATTGATTCTTCGCCGGCTGCTGCGGTAGATGTGGAGGTATTTAGATAGTAATTAATTTTCGGTATATATCGGCTGTTGCTGAGGTCGCGCGGGAAACCAGCGATGGAACGAGACGAACCGCGATAAATAGAAATGGAAAACAATCGGAATCGCAAGGGTACATTTGCATGTAAATAAAAATAAATAAAGAAGATGCGAATTTTCCTTCAACCACAACTGTGTACTTATTATTTTTTGATAGCTGTATAAATAGAAGGAAAAGAAAGGTATACCGACCGATCCGGCGGACACTGTGCCGAACTGCAGAAAACAAAATCGTGTTGAAGGTGAAAGTATGGCTATGGAGTGTGTGCGTGTATACGCGGCCGGACAACTACCTATAGCTGTTTTTCGATTCAATTTTCGCGTTTCTCTTTTTTTTTTTTTTTACCGTTTTATTACGATTATCATCATCGTCGTCGAGACCGTGTATTAAATAGTTAAGGTAAATATATACATGTGAATCCTGTATCATAATAATATTGTATATAGGTGATAACATATATCTACTCGAAAAATAACAATAATAGGTACATTTCAAATACCAGCTATAGTTAAATATTATGTTAGCTAAATAACATAATAACTGTGTAGGTATACATACTCGAGATAATCGACGTATAACCGTTATCACGGCAAACTAGAGCAACGTGAAAATACGGCGAGCAATAAACGTAAATTTTCACATTATAGCTATATTATTATATATATATATACATCATAAACAACACACATTCTACACACAGTACAGGGTGGCTCAGGGAAACAGAACATTTTGAGTGTTATCGTGGAAGAATTTTGACTTTGTAAAACTGAATACAACTCTTTAATAAGAACTTTTAGTTATTTAGTCATCATGAAAAACTGGAGTAGTGAAAATCGTGTATTTCCTGTCAAATCATTTTATAAAAACGAATGTGTGGTGGCCGCGCGCGTAATAAGAATTTCAACGGGACACTTAAATTTTAGATTTCATGGTCATGTTCCATTAGCACATGCCATTCATTTATGGGTGTAGAACTTAGAAGAAACATAAAACAAGACCATGGAATTTTAAATCGAAGTAACATGTTCCATGATAATACTAAATGGTAAACTGTTATGAACATAGATAACAATGAAATGGATGTAAAATATTAGTAATATTTTTTCCGTTTGAATGATAAGAAAACTGAGGTGATTTATAAAATTCTATAAATTTAGTAACATCACAGAATAATTTAAATAAGAATGATTAGTCTCGCTGGTAAACTGATATATCTCCTCAATGTTATAAATGTAATTCAGCATACACATGGCGATAATTTTTTAATTCATATTATATAGTAGGTATATGGTGCATTTTTTGTCTAAAATTGATTGATAACAAGTGTTATTGAATTATTTACAGCCAATCAAATTACATAATATCACAATATCATACTACCTATATTTCATAGTTTTGCTTCAGGCGCTTGCACATAGTTGTATGGTTGCATTTATAACACGGCAGACCCAATATTTTGGGCGGCCCTAAGAACGTATGTATTTTATTATCAGTGATCATTTTCTTGTTTAATTTATTCTTTGGCAATACTGCGATAGTTCGGTGACCATGACGATTAGATTGATAATTCACCTTAGTTGGCATTCCAACAACAGATTCTCAGTATTTAGTATAGACATTAGACATATCATATCCACTCCCATATTATCTATATGGTTGTGAAAATTTTTTTATCAACCACTGCACATTGCACAGAGTTACTAACCTTCAAATGTTACAATGGTCGTGACAATTGTCAACATTCTCGTTTCCATCCCTGTATATACGTAATAATACGTAAGCTGGAATGTATACGAATGAAATATTACCACCGGATATATCGACGAAATGTGCATGACTATGTATCCGGTAAAGGTCCGGGCACAGCGATATAGTTTTTATATATAGGTCACCTAATTCATTATAACATAATATTATCCACCACCCCTATACCTCCTTATTCGCGCTCGCGGTGCAGTACTACGTGCAAATGGGTCAAGTCGATACTCGCGTCGCGCGCGCACACACGGATTTTTTTTTGTTATATTTTATAGGTGGTACATAATATTATACACTCGTGTTTTATACCATGTAGTTCTTATTATACATTTTCACACGGGACAAAATTTAAAAAAAAATTAAAATTCAAAAAAATCTTAATGTAAACACAAGCAACACGGTCTACAAACTCCCATGTGCATGTGTGCTACACATATCGTATTATATAGGCATATATAATATAGTATAGGTAAACGTTTAACGATATATTACACGTGTGTGCAGTGTTTTATGTGTATATATCGTGTACATGTGTGTGTAGCCTTAATATTCAAGGTGTATGTGAAGGTGACGTGTTAAACAGACGCCGCGGCCGCCGTCATGAACGCACCGAAGGTTGTCGCCGTGCCGGCCCGAACAATGTCATTAGCATTAGATGGTAATTTGATTAGAGCTCTGTTTTTATTTTATTATGTACATCTACATTATATATTGTTTTCCTCGCCCCGTATATATCTACAGGCAAGTATACGACAATATTGTATAGGCGGTATTATACGCAATAAATATAATATTAAGACTGCATGTATATTATGTGTAGAATCGATTTTTTTTTTTTTTTTTACATCATACATTCATACTTATATAGTAGCTACAGGTAGGTACCTACATAATAATATAGTAAATATAGTACGTGGTGAGGAGTAAATAACTCCATAAAGGTCCATAAAAAAAGACAATTGGAATAAGTATTTGTCATTTAATTTGGTATTTTGAAATGGTATTGCGAATTCACTGTTTGTTTTGAAAATAATGTTCAGAAAATGATGACCCAGATTTTATTGTTACTATATAACATACGCTGTAATCAAATTCTTAAACTTGTGAAATGATTATGTAAACAAGCAAAATTTTGAATAGTGATATATAGGATCTAAATTTTTTTCCATGAGGAGTGTCTTCACGGTAACAATGAACTCGGCTCAGTGATCGATACAGATGACGTTTCAGCACTTGATTATAACAGTGTGTTATTAATGAAATATTATTTATAATATTTGGGGCAATATTGTTTGAAAACCACAGGAAATAATGTTAAAACTACATGGAAAAAATTGTACTCAATAGGTACTCTTTTAAAATTTAAAACACAATTTTGAATATCTTATTTTATAATGTTTCTTTTCGTGAATATTTTAATGATTAGGGATTTCTTTATGCCCTACCTAGTACATTACTGTGACGACGCGACGTATATTCACATTTTATATTTGGATCGCTTATAATATCAACACCGTTGGTGTTGTCTAGTGTCTACACATAGGTACGTATGCAATAAAACTCGTCATAATTTTAAACTAAAATAAAATAAAAAAATCCGTCGATAACGGGCACACAGTTGTTTTATAGGATCCACTTCGCATATATAATAATAATTAGTATATTTAGTATATATATATATATATATATATAAGCTCATTGTTGTACACTACAGAGACACTAAAGAGGGGGATAAGGGGAACCGACTACAATAATATATATTTTCGAGACTGCGGTTCAAAAGTCGTTAACCCGAGATATCGTATGCACACACAACTATAGCGGCATTCAGTATACTCAATAATATAAGATAAATGATCAGAAAAACCAATTTTTTCTATATAGGTATACCTATATAGAAATTACATTTTGATTGTTTTGAATACAGGAATATTTTGTCTTTTAATACTGTGCAAGAATATAAGCTGGTATGTTGCTGATATTAAGTAAATTGACTTGTTTGCGTTAGAAACAGACGGATTAAAAGAAATATAATACATATTATTATCACCAAAATATCTGATAAATCCACATATTTTGATAACTTTAAAATAGTTTTCGGTTTGATATGCGGGTTTCGAATAAATATATTTGATATGTAGCTGTTGATATGTAAAAATTAATTTTTGGAAAAACATATTTTTTTTTTGTTTTTATTGAAAAAAAATTGTGAATGAAATCTTTCTCACTCTGAAAAATTATAAAATGGGAACTTTTCTTATACAGGTTGATGAATCCCCCAAGACACTTCTGTTGCAACTACCAGTTATAAACGTCAATCGATTTCGTTGAAGAAAGTTTTCACTCAGTCGAGTACTCGAATATACACTATATATAGGTATTATATATGTACCAGGCATATAATGTATATTATTATACCTATACAGGCACATGAATATCCTCCAAAATCTATAGTCTTTGGGAGACTTTTTATATTATTTGTATATTTATCGCCTTATCGGTTGATTTGTATTTAACGGTAACTACACTTATACCGTCCGGTCATAAAAACAGGTCTTTGTTTTTTTCTTTTGCTATCGAAAAACCAACAAATTTTTTTCTTAAAAAATATACGCAAATTGGATTCGTTCAAAGTGAAAGCGCAAGTCTTCATTGCTGCTATTTCTGGTTACGGTCGAGTTTTAATTGCATTTTTACACACTTTCGTTTTTCACTCTCTGCGACTGTGTACGGTGCATATTTTCCATCTTCTCTACGCATTTTACACTTGTACTATCTTGTGGCATAACTGTGTTTTGCTTAATTGTTGGGGAAAAAAAATCCGGCGTTATAATTATTATAAATAATATAATAATATATCATGGAAGCTGTAATTGATAATAACGTATATGCAACAGGTAGTTATGCATATTTTTATGATTATGGACTACACGTGTTCTCCGATGTATGATAATTATACATATTTTCCCTCCGTCGTCTGCATATTTGATAAGTTCTCGTCTCTTAATATAACTATTAGGTTAGGTTTGGTTATAGTTTAGCCTAATCAAATCTAATCATGTATATAGGTAGTTAAAACATCAAAAGCTGATGTACTTGAATTGGAAAAATAGAGAAAGGGGTACTCTCGGGTTTTCAATAAATGAACATTTCCTCAAACTATGTAACTCGTATAGGTACTGTAAAAAATAATTAGTATGGGTCCTCTCAAAATATTATAAAATAGTAGAGGAGCGCCGTTACTCTGCGCACCCCTTCCCAAATCGATCACTCATTATACGCAAAACGCAAATACGTAAAGGAGGACGGGATCACGATCTTATTCTATCCAGTATATCATTGATAACGATTTTAAACGTATTTACAATTATTTTCATATGACGATATTTCTACTATATTTTTTCAATACTACCTAATACTTATTTTTACGACAATTAAATTGGACATTTTCCGCCAATCCGTCTGTAGCGTTTGAAATATACCAGCAGGATATTATCATATTATGTATAAATACTATGCTGTAAAGAAAATGTCAAATCTAAGATGAAACACGTGATTTTATCAAGACAAGTAAAACCACTGTCATTATAATATACGTAATACTAGTACCTACCTATATATTATTCTGTTCACACCGTGGAGCGTTTTGTTGTTGTTTTCATAGTCAATTTTATCTTACATTTTTTTTTATCATTATTGTAATGTGTTTTCGAAATTTTAAATATTTTTACGTAAACAGACTTTATCATTAAACTGACATTGACGCCTGGGATATATTGTCGAATAATGATAACAATTCGTCATGTGCGCGGTCTGTCTATACATACTCATTATATGTGTATATATATATTATACTCACTATATATACTCTTTATATTTGCGCGATCATACAATGGACGTTCCGTCAAGAACACGTTCATAATAATAATAATAATTGTCATTTAATATGTATATTGTGGTGTTATATCATATTGTTCTAATGGACTGCCAAAATACTGTGGCATAGAAATTATGGGATAATGTGTAGCGAAGTAATTTTTTTTTTGAGGGGGGTTGAAGAGAGCAGTGTGTTTAATTTAATCGACTGATTGATATTTTTACAGCTAAAAGGCTGTGTGAAAAGCTAAAAGGTCATCAACTTCTTTTTGTTTTCCGATTCCATTACTGACTCTCGGAATTAGGCATAGCCCTTAACGATTTAACCGACTAACGATTCGATTTAGCCAACGGAAGAAACTTTGGGGGGGGGATTACCACTCCACCTGTCCCCTCGCTAGTTACGTCCCTGCTGACGCTGAATTTTGGCCACATTAATATACCAAACTTGTAGAATATTTCAACTCATTATTAAAGACCGAAAAAAATATCTCAACCATTTTTTTTCATGTGTTTTGGCGACAACTAATAAACAAGATATACGCAACTATATTAGAGCGACGATACATGCTTTTTAGATGTGGATTATACACGCTAGGTATTTATGTAGAAAGGGTTTCAACCTGCAGGTTCATTTTCCATCAAAATATGTGTACAACTACGTGATATTATATGAATTCTGACTTTTGACAGTTTCGGTATTATACCTATACAATGAATAATATTACAAAACGCCTATTATATATTTACACTCAATATATTCGACGTTATATTTTATAACATTGTATTTTTGTGTCTGGACAATATTTTGCAGTAATGTTATTCTTAAACTATATAGAGCTTTGTTGTGTTCCGAGTTCCTGTAGCACATACAGTCAAAACCATCCCTAGAGGGGGGGATACATCTCTCACACTTTAGGAAATAAGTCGGAAATTAGTAGGTAATTTAAGGTCGGCCCAACTAGTAAAAAATGCTATGACTTTTTTCGCTCTTTTATTTTTTCAAGAAATTAAAAGTCAGTAAATTAATGTTGTGAGTTGTACCACCTCCCCTTAAATATATTTTCGGGACGGCCCTGCCGTCGCAGCTCAATTTGACATGCTGCAAAAATTTTGATTATCAAATTAATTTAACAAAATACACATTTTTTGTGAACTTTTGGAAGTCTCTAGGAATTTTCGATAATCCTTGAAAATCGGAAATCTGGTGTACAAAATGTTCAATACTAATATGAAAGAAACCGAAGTCCCGAGGAACGCCGGAACGTATGCCGGTAGGCGGTATATACTCTACTCGTCAAACCGACTTGAATGTACACAATATACACTATACACGGCGATAGTGGTATATAATATTATATCACGTTAAACGTGTATGGTAATAAAGTAATGGCGAGAGGACAAAAATTGAAAACTTTTTTTTCTCAGCTAACCTATAATGAATCGAAGTGTAAAATAAAAAAATAAAAAAACCCGCACGTACGGCTACGGCGGATAGCGGACAAACCTGCGTCGTGCGGCCGCGCAATGCGTGTAGTTTTCCCACCGAAAAAGAAATAACGACGAGGAGAAAAAAATTCGACACACAATGAACGGGCAAAAAACACTTCGCCGTCGACTATATACCTACAATACGTGTATCGCGAGCCAACTTTCACTCTATGCCATATCGTTAAATCGGCATTTTTAACGGTGTTATTAGCGTTTTCACTTTCACGTAGTCTTTCGAGAGAATTAAATAACGCGCGCGCGGGCCCGCGACGAGACCACTCCGCCAGCTATAGCGGTCCACCTCTTTCTCCTCGTCATCATCGCGCCATGCCATCGTCGCGTGCGATGTGCTCTCCGGCCAGTTTTACCGTTAGATCGGTCATCGTTTTAAAATAAATTCACTTAAATAGGTATGTAATAATTGCACATATACACGCGTGATGTAAACGTGAAAAAAATCTGTAAAATGGTTAAAAAAATATCGCCAGTTCAGAACATACAGAAAGTTCTAGATAGATAGTTCGAAAATGCATTTTTTCATACTAACTTTTAAAATTGTTCATATAGGCTTCATTTTATAGTTCAAATTAATGAACTACGAGGATAATAATTTATCGAATAAATGACTACAGAGAACCCTGCAAAAGTTCTAAATCGATACAAATCTTTACCTTTTGTATACCTATCTACTACTAGAGATGCATAAGGATTTAAGTCCTACATTTTTCAAAATATTAGGACTGCATAACTGAAAAAATACGAAAAATTCTTACATCAGGTAAAATTTTCGTTTAAAGTTCAATGACTTCATTTTTAACAACAACATTGTCGTCGAATGAAACAGGAGTTGCAATTTTTTTATTGTCTGATAATCTACATAAATATACTTTAATCGTGTAATATTTATTAAATTTATATCTATATGCTCTAATATCGGAATAATTTAAATCTTGATATCTCCATAAATATACATTTTAGTGATGAAAATCATAGAGATAAAATATGAGATATATAAAATTCCATTGAAAAACAACAAAAACGTATAAACCAATACTACTATATATTACCACGTGTGTATTGTGTATACTTTAACCGTATTAATAATCGTTTATAACGTCATTTACGACAGTTTTTGTGATTGCATCGAAATAGATCTATGATGTACATAATCAAAACTATACTATTCTCCCTACGCAATTGAATTAATTTTTTTTTCATAAATTACATAAAAATATTAAATTAACATTTATTTTGAAGGATATTCCATAAAAATCTCCATGTAAGTCTTTCAAAAATCTTTCTCAACATATGTCAGGTTTCAATTTATCAGGAGGGTATACGATAGATAAGTAGATACATCTAAATATTTTCCAACGTTGTGGTAACAGACCATTCGAAAGTGAAATCAAATATCGATAGTATACTAATTATAGTCTCATTTTTTATTTATTTTTTGCTATAAAAATACGACCGTTTTTTAGTATGGAACATATTATTATATTAATTATCCCGAAACTTAGTAGACATGTTTCGTATAATATTTTAATGATGTCTCTTTGGCCGTGTCATCGATTAGATATGAGCATGTATGTATAAATGTGCGACCCAGAAAATCGTCTCGTAATCCCTTAAAATGAATAATTTTTTTTGGCATACGAGTAACCGTTTTAACTTTTAAGGTCTTACCAGGGGGAGAACAAATAGTGTAAAAAGTATTAATCAACGATTTCTGACGATGGACAATATCGTTTTTGTATTGTTATCTATTTTAAATCCATATATTTTGTAAAAACAAAGAAATAATTTGTTTCACTATAAATGTAGCACAACGAATGTTTTGTGTATTAATTATTTTATTGAGTAAATCGGTAAATATTTTGGAATTATATTATATGCTATCATATTATATAAACGAAAGTATTGATATAAAATTCTAAAACAATAAACATCATGCCGTCTTGTTTGGAGAATTTACATTTTATAAAAATATTGTTTTTAATTTTAATAGTTTAATTGAACATAATATATGTACAAGAAATTTAACGGGTTAGATTTTCACAACAAAATATCGTGAGAAATTATATATTATATGCATGTGCGATATCAAATATATAACTTGATTACTCAACTTATTTTACATTTGAAGCGTTTATTGATTTAATTATCACTCAGAATATGTTTATTCCGATATTGAAGTTTATATGTAATAATTTGTATAATTCGAATATGTTTTGAGTTATTAAATACAACAAAGAGCATTTATAATGTCAATAAAAGAATAGTTCAACTTTTTAATACAATATATACATGAATATTGAAACAATGAGGGAAATTGAGTGTACTTTAGATTTAGACGAATTCGTGTCTTTGCTAATGTATAAAATATAGTCGGGAAAATATATTCGTGATATACTTTTACCTACATTTAAAAAATAGGTGATCAATGATCTTAACGGAAATAGAATATAATATACCTAATATTATATTATGTTTCCCATCAAATAAAATATAGTAAATATTGTTATGGAATCGTAAAGTTTGAAAAAGGCGAGTATACCTAATTTAAATAAATTCAGTTTTATATTTATAGTGATTAGAATTGTACTGCTTAGAATAAACGTATTTGTGAACGTTTGTGATGATTTGATATTATTAAAAAGAAATACGTAAAATCGATTCAGTATAATTTAAAACTTTTGAAAAATTACACTTTTGGATCATAATATATTTAATTTATAATATTATTTTTATACGCTTGTCAAGTTGTCAATCAATAAATGTCGTTATTAAAACTACATTGATTTAAATCTTTTGTTTTGTTTCTCATGTTATAAATGTTATACCTAATATAAATTAGATACAAGTATTATAATAAAAAATAATTGTGATCAGAAAATTCTTCCCGATTTAAGTCAATATAAACACACCATTACTATGAAAATAACGTATCCTTTTTAAATTGGAATCGATTTGTTACCGAGGAAATCTGCATTGGCTTTCTGCGAAAATGGTCACACTGTATTTGATATCGGTTTCCGTGAAAATTCAACGATGGAAGACAAAAATAAAAATATAAATTAAAACGATTAAGAGAATTAACTTCTTCAAGCAAAGAAAGTAAAGCAAAGAGAATTAAAACAACAAGTTATAGGTAGGTCAATTTAAAAACTATTATTTTACTACTCTGAGGGAGGTATAGCGCTAAGTCCAAATAAAATGATTGTGTTTTGTTAACCTACGCCTTTTACGTTTTGTGACATGTGAATGTCATCACAAGGTTTAACAACTATATACATGATATGCATTTCATATCACACCCTATGGGCTTTATTCGAGTACACAATATTATTTACAATCAATGCAAACGACATGGGAGTTTTATTTTAATAATACTCGCGTGCGTTATATTTTCCTTATTGTAATAAGAAAATTATTTAAAAAACCTCGGGTTGTCTGCAGTATACAAGTCGATTTTTACTGAAACACTCCACTTTATTACCTTGATATTTTCGAGGTCTTATACAAGTTGCAGTTCCTTGGTCGCTGTGAGTGTACACTGTACATCATATACGCGCACCGTAAACGGTTCCGCAATTTTACGAAGTACACCTATAGCTAGGCTTCGTGATAGATAATATTATTCCAAGTTGAGAAAATTAGTATTAGATCATGGCGAATCGACGATTATGTGTTATTATGTACACATGGTCATTTATGCATAATTAAATGCGTCTACATAGCGTAGATTTATCCATAGATAAAGAAAAAAAATGACAGTTTTTGTTAACAAAAATGTATTGTTACACACGAAAGTAATATCACATTTATCTATATACGAAGTGATCAAAATCGTAATAATGGGGGGTTTGATGACGGGGGACAACAATAATAAAGAATTTCTCTCGTTTTCGTGGTTGCGATCTATATATGGTTGGTACTTTGGTATATTACAATGACACACGTGATATATATATATACAAAACAGGGTCCTACTATCTATATATATATATATTATATATTGATATATAGTAGGTATGTGTATGATGACGACGGTTTGACAGTAGCTACCGCTTGATGGTCAGTAACGTGCACCATCCCAAACCGGATGGCGTTCCGAATTTTCGATTTTTTCAGAAAACGAGTTCAAATTAAAGCTCGATTCGGGAACAATATTTTCTCTCGGTTGACGTACGGTGTACGATAAAGTAGGTCAACCGACCAAAAACAAAAGCGTCGAGAGTACTCATATGTTATCCATTCAAACGTTTTCGTTCGTGACATCGTTTAATTAACTAATCGGAAAATAATACAAATTATACGAATACACACTCACATAATATACATAATATACGGTACACACAGACAAACACACTTATATATATAATTCGATACAGAGCAAGGTCTCGAATATATCCGCCAAGGTCGACGGAATGAAAATATAGGTACTGAAAAAGATTCTATACACTATACTTATACAACGAATAGGCATATTATATTGTTTTGAAAACATGATTTTCGTCATAACAACTGACTCGTGCCTGCAGTGCCTCCCCATCGAAAAAAAAATTTTTTTTAATCGTACCTAATAAGTGTGTCATAATATGCTCAAGGCCCTATATACGCGAATATAATATGCACTGCATAACGATGATCAAACATTTCGATCCGCATATATTATTAAGTCACGTTTCGCGAAAATTAAATTATTTTCGTAAACATCGACCAAGATAATATATCAAACGACAACAAATGGTGTGCACGGGACATAGAAAACTGTTGTACATATCGAAATTCATCGGTTTACTACAAATATATATTACGCGAAAACATCGATAATGCATACGACGACCTTGACACTAAAAACCTAACGCGACGCGTTACACTAAACGTTGGTCAAACATACATATATATATACACACATCGGCGGCCGTTTTTGAATCTCCTGGAAGGAGGGCTAGAAGAAAATAAATTCTATAGTAACTACTTATAAGGAACGGCTATTCATTTAGGTTTGAAAATCGAACAGTTTGTTTCATATTAACAAATAATACATAAGAACAACAATAATTGTTTAATATTTTATATTCGTATAATATAATCAAATCGATCTTATCAACGTGCAGTGCGATATTATGATATAAACCTATATTATAGGTATAGGTATATTGTTTGTTTGTTTTTTTTTTTGCTGTTCACATTCTCGAAACTATATATATATATAGGAATATACTCGTATATATATTATATTATAAGAGATAGGCTATCAATGATAAAAATGTAAAAATTGTATAGTGATGGTGGTAATCAAGGTAATGTTCAAGGTAGAACTAGAGTTATCATCAAGGCGACCAATTCCTTCCGCGTTGTTAAAACCTTGTGAAACTCGCTTGGAGGTGGAGTGGTATTGTATAGGTAGGTAGGTACGCGGTGCTTTTTTTTAATGTACTACTCGAATAATATAATAATAATAATAATAATAATAATAATATACACACACGTCCAAGTGCGTGACTCAAATATCCACTCTGAGCAGTATCAATTCGATTAAAAAATATATATTATGCACTGAAAACTAGTTGTTTACATCGGTGACGTCAGACGCACTTTTTCTAACGCCGCTGTCATGCCGTCTGAATCTCTCGCCGCGGAACGCGCCGGCGAAATCCCCGCGCTCGAACGCCCGTCCCAAGGAGGTCGGCGAATTTTTTGGAAACCACCTTACCTTATTTCGTCGTACTTAACCTCTCGACTCGCTCACCGAAATAATTTTCGTCATTTCACATATATTATTATAATATTTTGTGATGTGTAAGGTCTCGGCCGCAGAGAAGTTCAAGGCCCGGTGACCCATGCGAGCCGCCACGAAGGCGATCTGCGATCGTAATCCACGACATTATATAGACATAGACAACCGTTTTACGTGTACGGGTGGGTAAAAAATTCACATTATATAAACGATATTTTATAAACCTGAACCTGTACCTGAGCTCCAAGGACACGGATATACCGCATACGGTGTTTTTGTATTTATATTTTTCGCATCGTAAAGCTGGTGAGTGCAAAAAAAAAAAAAAAATGACAACAGACTGAAGAAAAAAAAAAGAAACCTAAAACGACCGCTATAGTATAATATAGGTGTACGTTACCAATAATAGTTAATATAGAGCTCATTCATATCGGCAGGTATATATTTATATATATAGGTATACCTATATTGTACAATATTGTGTATTGCTGTTGATGAGCGGCGCAGGTGAGGGCGGCAGGGGAAATTCGCACACCATTGTCGTGTTATTATCAAACGGCCATTAATTTGCACTATTAACTCGGACGTGTATTTATAAAACCATCAGAATGGTAGGTATATTATGTTGGTAATTTGTCCGTACATATTATTTGTATATACGTATACATAATATAGGTAGGTACCTACTTAATAATTTTACATACCTAAAATATACCTACATATCGTAATTAAATCTACATTTTCAAAGGTTATTGACTTCCCGGGGTTTATTACTACGTGACGATGACGAAATATACGTTTTGTTGCGAATTACGCGTATCCAGAGATGTTGATCCTAGAGCGGGTTAAGGTTTTCTGGAATTTTATTTACGACGGACACCGCGGTTTCCCCAGCGATTCGTACCAAGTATAACGACAATTTTATAATAATATCGTAATTGCAGAAGATATGTTTGCACGTATACTTGGTATAATATTGTCGGTTTTTCGTTTTATTTTCCCGTTTTTCGACGATTCATTAGCGCGCACGGAGGTGGTTGGGGTTGTGCTATATTTATATTAAGTGTATAATGAGACTCACTCGGATTAATGACGATCCAGTAATAGGTAACGACGAGTCCACTAAGGACGTATTTTTTTTTTTTTTTATCCAAACAGTGGTGTGAAACTGCAGGTGCACTACGAAAATATTTTTAAAAAAAGTACAACCGCACGACGCGATCTTATCTTATATAAAAACGCACACGGAAAAACCGGACGCGCGAAAAACGAAAAAAAAAAAAAACCAGTAAAAATTTACAATTAAACACACTGGAAAACAATGAACTATTTTACGGAAATATCGAATCCAGAGAGATGTTTAAACGAATAAACGACGACGGTTTCGTCCGCGGTTACCGCGGTATCGGGACCGTTGGATTAAGTACGCGATAAGCGAGCGAGTAGTTGTCAGTCGGACACGGAGCACGTTCACTGTGATACGAAAACGCGGTCGCGCGGTAACACGGTGTCGGCGGCGACATCAGCGGCGGCAACGATGACGGTCCCCGGTGGGGGAGTAGGTCGAGTGGGGCCGACGAAGGCCGGCGTTAGACGATGAGCGAGTGGCACCTTCTTTTTTTTTTTATAAGTTTTAATAACCGCTCGCCACTCTTCTATAATATTGGTACTGCAGTTATACGAAAATTTCATGTAGAAAAAACACAATATTATTATACCAAAGTTTGTACTTCGAATTTATCAAATAATATATAATATATATATTATGGATTTCAGCAACGTAACTTTGAATTGTAATCCCGATTTGGAGGTAAATTGTTTTTAATCTATTTCCCATAAATATATGTGGTTGGGGTTCCGCCGGCCCATATACATATTGCCCATATATGTCCCACAGGACAATTTGATCCTATAGGACTTTTTCATCCACAGTTGGACAACCATTAGGTTTACTACTGCAGCCTGATAGGTAAAAATAAACCTACCTATATAAGATTTTGTAGTCCTAGGTACCTATACATTTATTAGCCATCTTCTTTCTCGCTGCATGCTTTCAACTTTCAAGTAATTTTTATGACCTACCTTAAATGGTTTACAATATTATTTTTTTAAATTTTTATTAATGTTATTTTATTTAAATGTTTACAAATATGTATAATTAAAAATTTCAAGAAGAATGATTACTATTATACGATAATGATATTATATGCCTATACTGTATAATGTCACAGAATTTAACATATTAATTTCCATTAATTTTCAAATAAATAATCTTTCTCCCGCCGTTTTTTCTTTGACGATAAATTCAGAGATAATCTGGATAATACACATAACTACGTCATACATTACGTTTTGAAAGTTTTTGGTTCGCGTTGAAGACATCAACATAGTTGTTAAAATACCTACGCAGTTAAAAATGTATTACTTTTGATATTTTGGGTCTATAATAATTTATATTTATTATTTATTAACATTTATATTTTACAGCTTAAAAGAGAACAATATTGCGAGGGGATATGAATTTTCCATCACTATATAAAACTATTTTAATAATTTCTTTAATATACATTTTAATTAAAAATTAAGTTTGAACCCTCTCTTCTCTCTCACTGTATTTGTTTATACAGGTCATAAAGATATTTATTTAAAAGTTGGGGTGCAGTACCTACATACAATTGTACATTTTAGACCTTGATGATACTATAAATTTCAATTGCACTATTGTTTGATTGCATTTTCCTGACAGAGTACCTATTCCACTAACACCGTGTATCGTGCTATTGATACAGAATAGTTCCTAGATTGGTTGAACCACCAGGTAAATTTTGGTATACCATCATGGTTAATCGTATCTACCGATATTATAAACTTATGATATCACAATGTTGAACTCTACTTAACTTTGTCCCGTGTAGTTATCGTGGTCATTGCAAAGACACATCTATAGATGACTCTATGGAGACGGAGGATTATATCAATTATTTTGAGTTTATTGTAATGTTAGGTTGCAGATATTGACTTTTTCCCGGGCTGATAATTCTGTAATTGGTTATTAAACTAGGGTTACAAGATATGTAATTTGATGATACATGGGCATATGATATACGTGGTACACAGTATCAATGGAATCGTCACGTAACCCACGAAGAGAATTTAATGTCATTTTTGACACAACCGTGGTTAATATAAGATAATATATCGTATACCACGGTCGTTGAGTGGTATAGATAAGTACCTTAATAATAAGGTATAAGTACCTTAATAATACGGCCGAGTCGCGATAACTCGAACCTCGAAAACTTACAAAAAATTTACAACTCGATTTTTTTTATTCGTCTAGAAATTCTCATAACACTTAACGTATTATAAGTCTTATTAACTCGAATATAAAATTGTGATAAATAGCTTAGTCGAAGTATATTAATATCTGTTATATCTGTTATATCTGGGTATTTTGTAAACATATTATGTTTTATCTACTTGAGTACTGTATAATAAAGATTAAACGAGTAGATAGAAACTGATTATTAGCAAACAATCGAAAAATTGTATACGATATTGATGAAGGCATGCTCAATAAATTTATTACAATCTATGCGTATGTACAACCAAATACAATTGTCAATTGTTTCAAAAAAGCTGATTCTATTTTAATGAAGAGCAGTGTGATGGTGATATATGTTTAAAAAACAATGACCATGATGATGATGGATATGATTGGCCAATTGTATCAGATAAACTTAATATCGATCAAAAGACTACATTTCAATCGTATGCAGAGCCGTAGAAAGATTCGATAGCGGCAAAGAGCCGAATTTCCGCCCCTAAATTGGTAATAAGGAAAAAAAGTCATTAATTTTTTGGAGTTACGCCCCCATTCCTTAAAAACCTAGTTAATAAGCAAAAAAAGAAAACCATCAAATTACTTTTACAAGATTTTGCCCGTCGAATTTTCGCTCCCCAATCTTACAAATTTAAAGATAGATATTACTGAATTTCGATTTTCGCGCCCCCTTTTCTGTTGCGCCCTTGGTCTGAGCCAATTTCGCCAAGCCCTTGCTACGGCTTGATCGTACTCTACAATCGATGATAATGTTGTAGTCAGTGAACTGTTAACTGAGAACGAAATCATAAGTATAAATATATCAAATAGTGATTCCGAAAATGATTAAAATTATGAGCCTCAAAGAACTTTAAATATGATTACGGCGAACCAAGCAATGTCATCATTACAAGCTGTTAGGCAATTTGTTGAATCTGTCGAATGAGTGGATACTTCTATATTATATATATACTTATAATATCATTGTATCTATTTTAGTTTTTTATACCATTTATGTACATATATTTATCATAACGTTTTTTATCGTAAAATTTTAAAATTATATTTCATTACCTACATAACTCGAAGTTTTGATTTAATTTTGATAAATTCGAGCTAGGTAGCTCGAATAATACATATCTCGAAGTGAATTTTTATCCCTCTTCAACTTTGAGTTATCGCGACTCAACTGTATTACCTACTCTGCAGAGACAAAAATATGTTAAATTTCGTGGAAAAAAAAAATTCCAAACACGGCAATCCTCAATAAATTGTACATAATTCACAGTTTACTCGGAAATTAATTATCCACGCGTACTCGTAACACGCATAGGTTTTTGTGCAAGTGTGTGAAAATTTTCACTTTTCTTGTGCCGTTTTTTTCATAAATAAATAAAATACCCTATTTATTATTATGATTTACCCTATAATATTTCGTTGTTTTTCGTTTTATCAACGTTTCACGTTCGGATCGCTAGATACTCGGAAATATATTGATATGCGATTGTACACAAATCACGGATATTCAAATTGAAAAAAATATTATACCTACCTATAAACCGAATGAAACAAGTAAATGCCTATATACTATACTTATTACTTACTTAGCTATAAGTATTATAAAAAAAGACGCCATTAATGTTTTTTGTACAATATAAAATTCTGATTCAACCAAAATCCATTTGAATTTTAACACATAAAAATTAACCATTAGTTAACCTACTTACTAGTTCCAAGGGTTTTTTTATTTGTAAAAGCATTTTTTTTTTTAAGCATATAATTTATATAATAATAATAATAATAATAATAAGGTATTATTATATTGTGCAGTGTATACTGATACAGGTTCCGAAAAGTTTTTTTACTATAGGGGGATTAGTTTTAAGTTTTTAACCTATGAGTACCTACATAAATATAACATATGTTTTTTTACCGGAAAACTGGCACAGTGTTCGCTATTGAACGATATTATAGGTAAGTTTATTATTTACTGTAATTATAATATTACATTATTATTTATTATGAACATTAATATTTTCAATTATTTTCGTCATGTTATCGTATAGACGTATAGACTATAGTTATTACTTTAAAATTTTTTATACCTAATATGAAAACCTGTGATTCACGTTTTTTTTTTTTTTTACATATACTACGAATGCGAAATTATTGAAATTTTATTTTTATAGTTTACGCTGCTTGCTGCAAGTATAGCTGGTATACCGACGACTGTTTTTCTTTGCTCGTATGTGTCTAAAAACCATATATACTATTGGTATTGTTTCTGCATTGCCACTCGGGTGAATAAACTTTTAGGTGGTCACTAACCCCTTATCTCTATAAAATTTTTTTATATAACATATGCAAATAGTTTTCAATGCTTTTTATAATGTTTTTGAATTATATTTTGGATTTGCCAAAAACGCAAATCAAAGAAAAACATTTAAATTAAATGTCTTGTATTGTAAATTGTCAAATTTTCATTTATTTTGGCATTTATTTTTTGGAGAAGGGATGTGAGACAAACTTTTCCACAGAATCAATATATCCTATTATTATATAGATCAAAATATTTTTAATAGAAACTTATTGCTTAAATTAATCTGGAAATAAGTTAACTAACAACCATATACAGTAAAATTATACTTAATAAATGAAAATCAAACTTCATAAGATAAATATTCTGAATTTTAGATATAGTTTCATTTATTATCGATTATTAGTTATAATTTATAGTTCATTATTTATGATATAAATAAAACAAACTCATTATTATCAAAAATTTCCATAGATAGAACCTTTTCATTGGTAACGTATAACTATGAAGAACACTTTTATATATCCGTATGTATTGTATATTTGTATTTTATAGAATTTGTTTATTATATAGGTACTTATAATATTCTCGGTATAATTTGGTTCTATCTAATAATAACAAAATACATCAGTTACTGTATGTTTGTTGGATAGAACCTTTTATTTCTGTGGAACTCGTTTACACAGAACCACATTTTTAGATTTTCTTTTTGAGGTTATTTATGTAAAAAAGTGCATTTTGAAAGTGATTTAGAACCTTTTAATATTTAGCCTTGCAGTGCTACGATTTATAAGTTGATATAATATTAGAATCTCAATCGACTATTATTTCGTATTTTCCATTCTTGTATTTTTTTTAAAATATTACTCTTATATTTTTTGTTATCAGAAAGAGTGATTATTCCAATTACTCAGAAAAAGATATACCTAAATAAAAAGTTCACGAGAAATTTATGTATTTATATCTATACAATTTAAAATTATTTAAATACCAACAAACTATTTAAATAGTTAAATACATATTAATTTATTAATAATCAACTGCTACATCACTGAATGCATAATAATTATGATAATGCATAAAGCTACGTTTGTTTTTACATAATATATGATATGAATACTGTTAAAATAACAATTCATATTATTATTATAGTGCATTAGTGTATAAAATATTATGTGTTCAGAGTGGGCGTATACTTCGTTGCCGACGGTAACAAAACGCTCGTAGCCCTTGACATTGTCGTGCCTGAATTGCCTAATCGGAACGCCGGCCAAAGAATTGGTTTTGAACACATCTTCGTGCTCGCTGTAACGGCCATGGTCTACGTTTATCATTTTTTTTTACCAATCTCACTTCGTATTTTACCTAATCGTTTCGAATAATAATATATTATTTTATCAATTTTATAATACAAATAGGGTTGTAAGTTCAAAAACATTTTTAAAATGATAATTTTAGTTTAATTTTAATTGAAGTGAGGAATTACAGTGATGTGTTTTTATTATGTCTGTAGGTATACACTATTTCTGGGTAGAAGAAGTCTAGTACGAGTTTTTGGGTAAGACAATTCTTTGATAGTATGTGTGTTATAGTTGGATACTGAAAAGTCAATTTTTGAATTTTTCAATAGGTCTTTTAAGCATAAAGAAAAACTAATAATTAAACAGAAAATCATTATAAATCGAAAAATAACGAATATTGTAGTTATATATAGTTACCAATTTATTATTTATTTATTATACTGAGCTCCGCTCAGAATTGTTTTTATATAAACAATTTTTTGTTGCTTTAAAATTCAACATTCCACCAAGTGCATCCAAAGAGAAAAATGTTTAAATTAAGTTTTTATTTAAGTATACCTACAACAATAACGAGAATTGAAAAAAAATTAAATTCTTTATCCTTTTTCAAAACTTTTAAATTTAAATTTAAATTTAATTTAATATATACTTATTACATATTAATAAGTGCAGACTGCAGTAAATAGATTATTCTATGTTTTTATTAAGGTATAAGTACAAAAATATTATACCTAGTATATTAATTATGTATATTAGATATATATATATATATAATTATATAATTTATATTATACGAGACAATAAGACACAAGTACTCAAATGTGTTTATTTGTGATCTATATATATAATTATATACCTACTTGAAATGATTATAATATTATAATTTATAAGTGGTAATTTATTATTGGGGTATTAAAAATTATTTATATATTGTGCAATAATATATAATTTTTTATGTGTACAAAATATTAAACATAACACTAGGTATACGGTAAAATGTTAAAAAGAAAAAAATAAATAGGTTTTATGAAATTTTACAATTGCAGTTGTGTTAAAAGCCGATTAACGTTTCGAATAAGTTTATAATTGACACTGCACGACTCCGTACGATGTTGTCGTAATTTCACTTGACGCACTTGTTGTATTGTACTCGTTTGTTATCAGTTAGTAAAAAATTGTATTCAATATAACGTTAATTTTATCATGTTTTATATAATAATTACCTATGCCTTATAAATTATAATTTGAGTGATTTTTGCACCAATTACTATAACTGATATAGTGCTGGAGTATTCAGACATAATATAATATAATATCATAATGTATATATTCATAATAAGGTTGATCTCTCAAAAATATTTTCAAACACACTTTTTCTAAACAAAAAAATATAATATACCTATTATTATATATAGATTAGATGAAGTGAGACAAAAATGTTATCACTGAATACCGATGTCGGTTATTGGTTAATTTGATTATTTTGGTAATTTTTTATGACTTGGGATTTTTAAATAATTTAATCAGTTTGAAGCGAACGATTTTGGTGTAGAATCTGTTAGATATATGAAGTTGGAATTATAGCAAAACTTTTTGAAATATATCAAACAATATACATATTTATTTATCGGAAGACATTGTTGGAGATCCTTTTTGATTTATCTTTCAACTTTAGATTTTGTAATTCCAAGTGTTTAAAAATATTTTCTCTTGGCTTTCTATGTAATTTAAAATTAGTAACTCTGGTATTAAACATAAATATATGATTTAAATATAGATTAATCGTATTTTATTCTTATTATATTTCTGATAGGTAATGTATTGATTAATTACAATTGAAGATTCCAAAAAAATATTACAAAATTCAACAAGTCAGGGTATATTTTATATTTATACATTGTTGAACGTATTAAATAATTTTTCAAGTAAATTTAGAATGCTATACCCATGGCGTTGGCATTATTAAGGTTGACGTTGGATAATTGAAATAAAAGGTTCCAACAAATGCCAACAAGTTTCCAAAAACGTTCAACTAGTCTATGTTTACCTTTATCATTATATAAATTTATACTTTTTAAAAGATAAATTGTTAATTAATTGTAATATAAGCTGTGCATTTAGCTTTACTAAGTTCAAAGTTGGATAACTTAAAAATGGGGTTCTAACTAATTTTAACAAGTATATTTAAATACTTATTTATACATGGCTATATACATTTCGTAAGATTTTAATCAACCTGTAATGTTGGGTATAAAACTGATTTTAAAAAATTAAAAATTAAATAAATTAAAAATATGGCTCTGAAAAAAATTCCAACTAATATCATACTATGTACAATGATCCCATGTATACATTTTTGTAAGCCAAATTGTTTTAATTTTCTTACAATTTCATAGGTGTGAACTTATAGCATTACAAAGTTAAAAAGCCGATCTGCAGTAGCCGGTAGAAGAATATTGCTTATTAGATAGAATACTGGCAGTGGATATATTGAATTTTAATGCAATGATAAATTATTTCTTTCAATAAAACGATTCTGAATGAAATTCTCTGTAATATTATTTTCTGATTTATAACAATTTAACCATTATTTTCGATAATTTTTTTTTATGCTTATAAGAAAATTGCTAACAAATCAAAAATTGACCTTTTTAAAATACCAACTACAATAAATTTGCAACCCTAAAATGAAATACATATTATATACCTGTTCACATATTATAGTTATATTAGAAAACGAATCAGTAATATCAAAATTTTCAACACTTTAATATTGTGCTATAGTAAATATTTGGTATATACTTTAAGGTTCTGGTATTATAATCTTTCAATTTATAACTATTTTTGATAGGTTTTATTAAAGAAAACTACTGGAAAAATCAAAAAATTACCTCTTTAAAGTATACAAGGGGAAAAAAATATAGTTAAATCAAATATAACTATGGTTATTCTAACTTTATTTTCTGGTTAATATATGATAAACTAATATACCGAATTATAACAACTTCAATTTTTATAGTTTATTTTTAATAAGTTTAATTTTTTTTATTACATAGTTATTTGAACTAAAATTTAATATCTCTACATTTATTTTGATATTTTAACTATATATTATAGTCAACCGAATAAATTTAACAACTTTTCAACAATTTCTTGTTCCTAATTTGAAATAAATTTGTATTAATATTTTAAATACATATCATAGTCGATCGAACCAGTGACGCCGATGTTTAAAAAAATAAATATGGTGAAATGACCTAATAACCACACACTCACCCCCAAATGTACGCAAATTTTCATTTACAAATATATTCAGGACTTATCCTCAATCCACAAATAAAATACATACACGAATATAATAGGTTATGTGTTTGTAATATATTTAAAAAATATTTTTTTAAATGGCCTGGTGGAATGTTAAAATTGGCCTGCTTAAAAGCTCGCACACTCGGAAAAATAAATTGTAATCACGCCTCCGATTATACTGACCTATTATAGATCCGAATATTAAATTAAATAAAATAATTATATACCCTGTGATAATTCCGTATTCGACTTCTACGATGTTTTTGGAATATTCGTAGATTTCTGTTTGGCGACAATAGTTTTATAAAAACCCGAGAACAGTGAGTCCGACCGACTAGCTGATTCACACAAATCCTTGAGTTCACAATATGTATATTAGGTATATATAGGTATTATAGTTATAATATTTCATAGTAAATGTATTTCAATTCGTCGGACTTCCGTAACATTTTTCATAATTTTAATTGAATTGTTACACTCGGGTGAACATTTATCATAGGTAAACGATATTTAATCGGACTTTCGAACATTTCTAGCTGGTAACAACGGTTATATAAAAACTTGTGAACGATATTTTTAAGTTCGACCGACTTCATATTTACAGAGTATCTACTTATTACATTAGATATACCTATATATTATTATTATATTTTTATTATACAAATATTATATTTAACGATAAATATATTTTAAATCGTCGTACTTCCGTGGTATTTTTCAAAATTGTAATAGAATTTATATTGATGTGTAGTTTTGACGTTGTGCGAAACATGACATTACACTCGCACGAGAACCCAGCGAGACAATGATCAATTTTTATAAAAACCTGAGAATAGTAATTTTGATACATTTTTGGATTACCTACTTTACCAACCTATTTATCATAAACTTTTTAGGGCTATTACTACGTCTTCCAAGAAAACTAAGGCCAGTTTATGCTGCAGATGGAACATTTTTCAAATTAATTAATTAACCATATTATTTTCCAAAAAACATAGGTCTCTGACCATTACGGACTCCGATAAAATACATGAATGAGTTTTGCATTCAAAAAAAGTTAACTTATAAGGTGTACACACAAAAAAAAAAAAAAAATTATATATATCTACTTCTAAGCATTCCTACTCAAAATGTGTTGTACTGACAAGTAGTCTCATTCAAAAGGAGTTACACTCAAGTTAGTATGCAATAATTCAACTATAGACGATTAAGTAAACGAATATAGTTATACCTACTGAACGTTAAAATGATTGTTTACTTATGCATAAAACTATATATTAAACGCCTCCATATAGATAGGATATGGTTTAGTTTTTATTTTGTTATTAAAATAATTTTATGAGATGTTGCGATAGTAATTTTGTTTTATTTTTGTGTACATTTAATAAAAAATGTATTTAAAAAATAAATAAATAGTATTTACTTTTGAGAAAATGGCTTTGTGTAAACCGATCAAGAGATTACATTTCATTTCATAATTTTTTTTAACTATAACAAAGTATTAGGTAGATAATAATAATATTTGTATTTTGTGAAGTTTTAAATGAACAATAAACTATTGAAAAATATTTTACGCAAATATTGTTTAAACCATTTTTTTTTTTTCATAAATAGTCAAAACAATATTCCGTTATAGAAAATTAATATCCGGTTATATATTATATATTTCTAACGAAAAAATGTCTAGACATGTTTAAATTATTCTGAAATTCCTATTATTACCAGTAAATTATTGACAATGGAAAGTGGACCATGACCAAACACAATATAATATTATTGGATCGTATAATAATATATAATATAATAATTGTGTACCTACCTATTTATTGAATTTAAAAATTTATTCATTTATATGATTTTAATTATTTATGTTTATATTATAGTGATTATTGAGGTTGGAAATCAACTAGTAAATAAATTACAGTTAAGTTATTGCTTAATCTTTGTTCATTTAAAGTTAAGTAAAAACAAAATATATATTTAATTTATAATCAAAATTCTAAGCTACCAAGAAAGACGTTTTTTCTTAATTTATTAAAAAACACATTGAATATTAAACTAATGATTTTAGGTATCCATTTTTGTCTACAATTTTGATCCATTTGATGTCAGTTGGAGTAAAATAAAATATCATTGTAAAACCACTAGCCTCCCCTCGCTTTTGCTCAGTATCTAAAATTAATTGTACAAATAATGTACAAAATACAATGGATAAAAAATCAATTTTATGACTATCTGAGTTAAGATAATTTAAATTCAGTTTTAATACATTGAACAAAAACTAGTTCATTATAGTTAATTTTTAATTTTAACTATATAAAAAAGCTTTCTAATGAATTAACTTTATCTACCGTTGTTGATTATAGGATCCTATATATGCTGTTTATACTTCAAATTCATTAAGTACCTACATTGTTTAGGTACAAAATGACTTATTAATTGTTAGGTTATATGTTTTAATGTTTATATACTGACTAGTATACTTATGACTTGGTATTACCAAAAAAATATTTATATATTATATTACTATTAACTATAATAATATATAATTTTTAATTAATTTTATTAATAAAATATCATTTAATTATTTGTCTATTTTTAAAAGTTTTTACCGTAAGAGTTCTATTTATAGAATATTTTAGCGTTTAAAATTTTTGATTCTGAGTTGAATAATGAATTTCTATTGATTTTAAATTATGATATTTACTTATTTTGATATTCTTTCTGGAAACAACTTTTCGAGTAATAGGAGTTGAGCAGGAGTTTGAAGTAAAATGCTTTTTTGATAGAATATCGACTTTAATTAGTACCTATTCGTGAAAGAGGTGGTTTTTGATTTTTTTTTTTTTTGTAGTTTTCTTAAGCGTAAAGGAAAACGACGGATATTTGTTATAAATCGGAAAATAATAAATCAGACTTGAAGTTTGAACTAAAATAACGTTAAGTACATCAATATGTATTATTGAATGAATCATATAAATGATATAATATATAAAACACTTTAATTTTATATCCATTATATTTACCGAAAAATAATAACAAACAAAAAGATAAACGACTTACCTATATATATATTATTATGTAATGAATTTTATTCGATAGTTGTTTACACTATATAATATATATTATTATACTCGATACTGCAACATAGAAAAAATAAGTTTTTGATAATAACATAAGCACGTGAATTTATTCTCCTTCCACGTGGACATAAACAAATTCTATCGTATACCTATTTAATTTGGTTAAAAAGTGTAATTGAAGATTTTTCCAAAATTAATATACATACCTATACTATAATAGTTCAATAAAATAATGATAACGAAGATAACGAAAATAATATGATGTCATTGTTCCGTTATAAATTATTATAATATACTATACTGTTGTATTTATCTCGTGAAATTTACTCGTATAAAAACGTGTTTTTAACAAGTTTTTTCATATTGGAAAAGGAAAAAAAAAATTTTAATTAATTAAATATTAAAACTTCTACTGCGTATATTTATACGTTGTTATGTTATATTATAGAAGTGGGAACATGTTACTGTATATTATAACATTCATGTTATTATTGAGTATATTCTACCTATATATATATATATATATAGTAATAAGATATAATTGAATAAACTTATTTTTACTGTAATAGGTAAACACTCATAAATTCTGATTCAGTTTTTAAATTGATATTTAATAATAATATTACGTAGGTAAATTTAACATTTTTAGACGAATAATATTGTTTTTCTAGTTTTCAACATCAAAGTGATATTAGTAAAATATATAATGAAAAGTTCAAAATATACGGAGAGTTATTTTTTACACAAGTTATTTTATATCTAGATACTCATTTTTGCCTATAAACAATTTAACTCTGAAAAAAAAACGATTTATTATGAAATATTTTTAATTAATTAAGATAAATCATATTATATAGGTAGATATGAGATAATATAAAGGAAAAAAACTCAGTTTAAGAAATGGCAGAAAACCAGATGATTGGGTAGAAAACGCTCATGTACAATTGTAGGTAGTGAGTAAAGCTAAATTAGGGAAATACAACAAATTGTATGAGAGATTAAGAATAAAAGAATGGAAAAAAGAAGCGTGCAAGGTGCTAAGGGAAGAGAAAAACAATGTAGGGATTTTAAGAATATACGGTGTATAAAAATGAGGCATAGGAAGGTGTTCGAAAAGTACAAAAGTGATAAATAGATGGAAGGAATATTTTAAAGGATTATTAAACGAGGGATTTCTGAAAGAGGTAATAGAGTTGAGTTGAGTAGAATTTAAGCTTGGTTAGAAAAATAAAAAATAAGAAAGTGGTAGGATTAGATAGAGCACTAGTAGAAGTATGGAAAATATTATGGAGTTTAGGTATAGAATAGTTGAAAAAGTTCTTTAATAAGGTACTAGTTGTACATATTAATGAAGGGGCAAGTACAATAGCGAAGAGTTTGTGTGGAGAAACTGAGGATTTTAGCTGTCGGAGTAGGAGTGCGTCAGGGTTCGGTTTTGATTCTTTATTTATTTTCCTTGGCAATGATTGAAATAACAAAGAATATACTGGGTGAGGTACTATATGGTATATGCTGTTTGCAGATGCTATAGTTCTGGTAGGAGAGAGTTCTGAGGAAGTGAACGGTAGACATGAAGAGTGGAGTGAAGCACTTGAGGGTAAAGCATTAGTGGGAGTAAAACAGAATATATTCAGTATGATTTTGAAGAAAGGGAATATGGAACGAATATGAAATGGCAAGTTATGAAGTTGTTAAGTGGGTATAAAGTGGGCACAGTTGAAAGTTTCAAGTATTTAGGATCTGTTCTTATACAGAAGAGAGGTGGTCACGAGGTTGATTTACATATGTGTGGATGGACGAAGTGGAGAGAAGCGTTATATATTTTGGGTGATAAAAGGATCCCAATTAGGTAAAAAGATAAATTATATAGACAGTGGTAAAACCTGCAATGGTGTACGGATCAGAATGTTGGGTAGTAGACAGGACGATAGAACCGAGGATGAGTGGAATGACCAGAGAAGACAAAATTAAAAATGAGTGTATAATAGGTAGAATAGGAGTGGTATCAATAGTAAAAGGAATAAGAGAGAATTTAAGAAACTTAAGATTAAGATGGCTAGGACATGTCTAATGGAGGGAAGAGACAGAGGCAGTGAGATTATAGTAATGGGAATGTACGTTGAAGGATATAGGGGAAAATCAATACCAAAAAAAGTGGTGAGAGGTTGTAATAGATTCGATATTCCAAGTTGGTTGTTAAGTCAAAGAATGGTAAAAATTAACTCATTAAGTTACAAACTGATGTTTTCAGCAACTAGGTATAGTTAAATTTAACCTTGCAACTCGTTACTTTCCAATTTTGCATATCGTGCGTATAGAACTGACTCGTCAACACAAATCCTATACAATAGCTGGTGTTAACGATGACAGAATATTACATTATATCATATATTATTATGATAACATAAATAACATAAACGATGCTATCATTCGAATGACGATGAAAATACACGCTTATATAATGCTATAACCGTGTACGTTTTGACAGATTGTTGAACCTATTGCTGACTTATCTATTGGATAATTTTTATCAAGCGAGAAAATATTAAAATGTAATACCAGTTTAATATAATATGTATGTACACATACGGACTATATGTACCTACAGAAATAACGTAAAAAACTATTCGTTTTTGTAGTTTGTAGTGATAATAATTAATATGATTCATACTATATAATAGGTACTATGAAGTAGACAAAGTTATTATATTATTTTGTTTACAATAATTTTTATTGGAACTATTTCGTAAATCTTATTCCTCGGAAATATTTCAAATTTTTATAGAAAAATTAATTAGTCGTTCGTGACTTTACCATTACAATGACGATGTATAATAATTATTATCAATAATCAGTTTTCCCTTACCATAGGTATAGTATAAAGTTCATTTTGAATGTTTGAAAATTGATTATATTGTTATCTATTTATTATAAAAACTCTGCAGTTTTGTACCTATGCGTATACGGTTTGATTGTTATAAAATTATTGCTTGCGTTCTTATAATAATATATAGTATATAGTTATTCGGTAGAAATATATATATTATATATACCTATATAATATATTTTTTGTAAAAATCAAAAAAAAATGTATCTATAGGTATAAACTATATTATATAATAATATTTATTAATACATTTCTTTGTTATTATATACTTAACGAGTGCTAAATTTTGATTTGATTTTTTTTTTTTATATATTTTTCTATAAAATAATTGATCTGAAAAATAAAATTTTCAATTTGATCATTATTTTTTTGTAGCGCAAAGTCACTATGTAATAAATTATATTGAGAGACAGGTGTGATGTAATGTGTTATCAATTATACGTAAAATTCGATTTATATAATTTTTAGAGGATTAATTAAAAATTAAAATGTTCAAAGTCGTAATCATACAAATATCAATATAGAATAAGAATATATTTTCATTTGAGGACTTGCTAGTTATTATACACGATAACAATCTTTTGGAAATGTATTTTACGATATATACAATTTTACCTAGATAGGTATATAAAAGATATTCTCGAAAATTATATATAGGTAGGCGACAAACGGATAAATCCGGTTATTTATTAATGTTGTACGGAACCTTTAGTCAAGTGTTTGCAAAATGATTTTTTTTTGTATTGAGGTTATAACCAGAAAATCCGAATAACCCATCCTAAAATACTTATAAAAATTTGTTATAACACAATAATGTCCTGTCAATTATTATTAGTTAAAATCTTAAGCTTATTATTATAATCAATGTAATATTAGTATAAATAGGTATACTAATGAAAGTACTACTATTTTGGTAAACACATATCATTATACTATACAGTCATATTTATATGAGTATAATAAATTATAATTGAAAAAATAAAAATAAAACTAAACTATATATTGTAATAAAATAAAAATAAATTAAAAAGTTTGAAATTCAAAATATCTATGTGACTATACCTATATTATATATCATTCTTATAACCCTGATTTTAATGCCCTAAACATATAAAAATAATAATTTATGAAGTTACTTCAAAAATAACCCATGCAGAAAAAATATCATTAAAAATGCTCTATAATATAATCTATAAAAATATTACCATAATAAAGTACAAAGATTATTTATTTTTGCGTATGAAAAAATATAAAAATACTACTTCAAAAATAATAGGTAGATAATATTAACCTATACTTATTGGATATTTAATTTAATAATATTTATATTATTACTTAAAATCATATTATACTTATATAATATTTGAATATTATTGTTAAATATCAAAATTTTTTTGCCAAACAGTTTAATTTTAAAATTCTAGTTATATATTATGAATTGAATTTTGTATTTAATAATAAAATCATTATTATAAAGCCGCTTAAAAAGAGTATTTTGAATTCATACAGACCTTTATTAATTTTAAACTTACTTATAATATAATTTAAAATATTGATTTTTGAAAGTAGCCGAATTGGTTTCAGTTTGGAAATGAGTTAATCACAGATGTAAGCAGAATTTTTTCCGATTGAAAATGGGTTAATTATTTGAAGCTTCTCCTTTGTTGACCGAATTAGTTTCCTCAGGTAATAGATATATAATAGATACGTAATAGATAGGTAATAGGTAGACAATATACTACCTACTTTTAAACATATGGCAGATCTGTGTAAATTTACCATGTAAATTGGGACATAATATTCATCAACTAACGAACTTAATACATACTGATGCACATTTAACTAATAAAAATAATATCAGTAAATTTTTCGTAAATGTTGGTGAAATTTGAAAAACATTGTAAAACATAAATAAATATTTAAAGAAAAATAATACGAAAAACTATATCATATTATTACTAGAAAAAAAACCCAAAATTCATAACAAGCAAATTGCAGTGTTGCTATCAGTTGTTTTATTGGTAAAAACATTAGTAAAATTAAAATTTTCTGATATTCAACATTTAAACAAAACAACTTTCATTTTAAGATGCCTCAAATTAGATCCATTTTCAAACGAGAATCAATTTGAATACTCCCAAAGTAAAAATGGAAGCAAAACGGGAACTGATTCGGTCACTGGAGGAGAACTCGGGAACCAATTCGATATCAGCCTCGATTGTAACACTGGTCTTTATACTCAAGAAATACATTTGCCTTTTTCTAAAGTTAAAAAAAATGCATTTATTGGATATTGTTGTTAGTAATTCTTTATTAAAAAAATATGCTTACGGGTTAAGGAAAACTGAATATTGTACACAGTGACTAGTTTCTCTTTGGTCGCCTATACTTGAGTCAGTATTTAATTAAAGTTTAAAATTTTAATGCAGTGAAGTGTTTTTGCATTCTAAAAACGATTCTTGTAGACTATATAATAAATATTATGTGGTATTTTGATTTGTTTTAGGTATTCAAAATTATTTTTTAAATTTGACTTATAGCTATTTAATTTTTGCATATTTTTTATAATAAAAACTTAAAATTGCTAAAATAGATGCAGAAAAGCTAGTGAAAATATATATTAAATAGGTAAATGGTAGAAATTGAATAATAGCTAAAATTATTGAAATCATATGAAAACAGTAGGTACCCACATAACTATTATTTGTCTAGTAATAATTTCAATAATCTAAGTCTTGAGATATAATCAAATATAGACAAGTCTATGAAAATAATTAATTCAAAATATGAGTAGTTAAATAAAATGAACGTAAAAGTTTTCAATTAAAAGTTAATAGTTATCAATCTTAACTCATTAAGTTTATAATTAAAATTAAGTAATCTAGCTATATTAACTTAAATAAATGAAAAAGTTCATTTTTTATATTCTATGTGAAAAATTAAAATTTCAGTTTAAATTTTTTTAAAAAATTTAGTGTGATAAAATTGGTCACATTTTATTTAAAAAAATATTTAGTAGGTACCTATATTCATATATTTATAATTAGGATTATATTTTCATTTCGAATAAAATATGTTTGTATAGTGGTCTCGTCGATTCGTTCGTTTACAATACGATAGGTAACTTAACTGGATGATTATGAAATTTTAACTAGCTAAGTTATTGATAATAATAATAATTACTAATTGAGTTCAAAAGATTAACTACTTAATTAATTCTGACCGTAATTAGAGTGGGAGAGAGACCACCCGTCCCTTAAAATATTTGATATTATTCCATGAAACCAATCGACTGGATACATTTATTCTAAATGGATTATATAAATAAAAATTAGTAGCCCTCCCCGAATTATAATACTGACTACGGTACTGAATTACTTTACCCAACTTACCTTAAAACTTTTTGACTAGATAAAGTTAGTTTTGAAAATTGTATGTAGTAGTGAAATAATGAAAAATTAACCCTAGATAATTGGTGGATTAATGGTCATAATTTTTAAACATTTTTTTTTAAATGAACAGAGGATTTTCAGAAATTAACTTTTTTAAGTAGGTATATAGTAGGTAAATATGGTGATCAATTTCATTTTTTTTTTATCTACACAATGATCTTGTGAAACTTTTAAAGTAGGTACTCCTTTCATCCGAAAAATCGTTTACAAACGTCAAAAATTTATATGAACATATACTTCGATACTAAAAAACAAATGATGTGTTCGTCGTTTAGCTCAGGCGACGGGTTCATACATAATATATTAATATACCTTACTAAATTAGTACCTAAATACCTAATATTTGAAATATTTGACACTGGTTATTTTTTTAGAAAAGTTATCGAAGAAAAATATAACCGGTTACCACGAAGGTTGATAATATATATAATTTAAGACCCAGGATTAAATTATAATAACAAAAAATAGACTATTTAGTATTATCTACTATATATACATAGATACCTACACATTTTTATATAATGCATATTTTCTATCATAGTTCATAGACGAGTTCTCTATTTGCCCGCCTGGAGTTTATATAATTTATGTGATACCGAGTAGGTAATCAATGAATTTATTTATACTGCAGCAGCTGCAGTGCTACAGACTCGGCATGTTGAATATTTTTATCGTTATTTTATAGATAGAGACATATAAAAATTTAATCAAAAATAGTATTATTTACTAAGAAGTTATATTTATATTTAAAGTTAGTATTTACATTTAAAAAGGCCAAGTAGATACCTATTGCTATTATATTTTTATACAAATCAAAACAATCAACAAATCAACAAAATATTTTTAGAATATCCCGTTCAACTGGCAGAAATTAAAAAAATATGTATCATAAAATTGAATTTTAAGGGTCTAGCCCCTCCTCAAAAACCAAATATATATTTTTAAAATTTACGCAAGGTATTAATAAACTTGAAAGAATATCGAGTATTTTTTATTTAAATTTTAGATAACCGATAATTAAAATTCCAAGAAATATAAAATAAATTTCATATTTACACGTCCTACATTCTACAGGAGTCAAAAATTTGCGAGTCGAAATCAAAATAATCGTTTGATGGTACATTTCTAGAGGATAGCAATTAGCAATATATATTCTCATGAATAATATTATTAATTATTTTAAAAATGTAATATACATTATACATACATACATATATATATATTAACTTTAATAATTTAAAACCGTATAAAAATATTTAATATAGCCATTAAGTTTTAATATAATAATAAAACCAAGATTTTATGTTTTTTTTTTAGGATTTGTCTAAGAACTTTTTCTTGTGCAAGAATATAAAATAAATAGTCTCCTTTATTTATAATACATTAAATAAACACATTTTTGAACAATCTTTTTCCTCCAGTAGTTTGATTAAATTCATAGTAAAGTAAGTTATAAATGTCGAAAATCAAAATAAATAATACTAATAATAATATATTACTAATCGTGAATATTAGACAAGTACAACAGGAAACGGTAACATAATATTTTGAAATTGATAACTGGTAATACATAATATAATATATGTCATTATGTTAAATAATAAACAAAATATAAAACCATTGATAATTTTATTATTCGAAATTACAGCCTTGCTATTAATAAGCCATTAATTATACGTATATATACGTATTATCTGATAATTATAATAACCTGATAATTAATTGCGTTTAAAGTTTGTTTTATTTATTTTATGTCTTACTGCTATAATTTGTAAATTAATTTAAAAATAAGATAACTCAGAATATAAGTTAACATATATATCTTCAAAATGATCAAAATCACTTCAAATTGTTCTCATCATTCATCCAGACATGTAGATATTTGAAAAAGAAGAGGAACACAAATAAAATTGTCTACAATATGTTGTAAAAAAAATAATAGATTATATATGTGAACAATTCGTTAAAATTGGTACAATATTTCAAAGAAATTTTTAAACTAAAATACCAGGATAGGTGTAAGCTGGGGGGAACGAGAGGGGGCGGCTGCCCATATGTTAAAATTTAGAAGGTCCATGTTATCCCAAAATATTGAAAAATTTTTTTTTTAATTTTTATTATCTTGTATATCTGATATTGAAACTATATTAGGACTGTTGTATGAAATACCTACGTATCTAACTTAAAAAACAATTTTGAGCAAAGCTGGTAATATTCCGTTGTTTTCAGCAGTTTATCGAAATCGGTAAAAAAATTTCAATTTTCTTACGTCAATATTACGTTACAGTGAATATTTGGTGCAAATTTCAAGTTTTGGCATAACCATTTATTATTTTTATAACAATAGTTTTGGGTAATTATAGTTTTCGTTTACGTTTAGGTACATAGACTTCAAATTTTCTCTACATACATTATTGTAAGACCGAGAGATTCGTCTCTTCTCTCAGAATCTAAAATTGACTAATGTATTTTGTAATTAAGTTAAAAATGTTATTTATTTTTATTGAGTTATTTTTATTAAATGTTTACATTCTTTTAAATTGCTTATTTGTATAGCTAACTCCCAATTTAAAAGTTGTTTATTTATATATTTGTTAAACAGTATATACACATTTGATGTTTGTATAGAATTTCAAGATATTATGTCATATAGGCTATATAACAAATATTATGGTTAGAGAGTGGATTTTTAGGTTTCTAGATATTTTAACTGACTGTACCTATACAGTTCGACGAAGGTAAAAAATTTGGATGATTTATCGATCACACAATTTATAGAAAATATATTATTTACATATTGGAGGATATTTTAGAGGTTAGAAAATATTTTAGTATTTATGACATATTTTATGCATATTTTTTGATTTTCAGGGTAAATGTACGCAAATGACTTTTTAGACTCTGGGCGAAGTGAGGAATTTATTGATTTTAAGATGGGATTTTTTTTATGTCTGTACACATATTTTGGGTTAAAGGAGTCATGTTATACTTTGGGATAAAAGTTTTTGATAGCAAATTGATTCTTATTGGTGCATTGAAGAGATTATTTTACGATTTTTCCAGTAAAAATTACTTAATTTTAACTTTTAAGGAAAAACTATCTTTTTAACATAAATATTTTATTAATGTATGGGAATTAATAAAATAAAGTTGTTATAATTTAGTTTTCCGGAAGTTCAGAATTATTCAGAATTGTCTTTTGAATGCAATAATTTATTCCTTTTCTTAAATTTAAAATAAAAATAATACACTATCAATGAAGGGATTATGAATCAACTTCCATCATTTGTATTTTGATGACATTTATTTATTGCTCATTTTTTGTTTTTAAAGCGATTTCTTTATTTTTGGGGAAATGTTTCTTGAATGCCACTGATTTAGCTTATTTTATAGAGAATATATTTTTTTTTAAAATAGTATATAGATAATATTTTAAGGTTTTATTAGTTCATATTAGCATTATATATTAAACTTTTAAAAAACTAAAATATCCGCCTTCTAATTATGATTATAGAGATAATAAAAACTACGATAAATTTGTAAGCTGTGTACGGTTAGAATTTTTTTAGAGAGGAGTCAAAGAAAAAATTGCTTTTGCCCCCCCTAAAAAAATTCCCAATTAACGCTTAAATATGTACCTAGGTCCTAGATACTTACTTAAACTTAGGAACGAGAATAAGGGTGGTGGAGCGGATTGTTATACCCCAACAACAATTTGTGTTGTCAACACAGTCACTAAAATTTAGTTAGTCAGTAAATTAAGGTCACTCGGTACAATCAATTGGAAATTAGTGAAAAATTTATAACCCTTTATTGGCTTATTTTTAATTTTTTTGAGGATCTTAATAACACTCCTCACCAATATTGTAGGATTGTCCCTGTTAAAAAATACAGTTTTATATATGTAGGTGTTTTGTTTTTAAATTGAAAAAAAGGACCCGGTCAAAGAAAGAATCTATAAAAACTAATAAGAGATTGTTTTGTTTAAATTCAAATATAATTGTTATTATGTTTTATTTACTGTACTGTAGGATGACTCAGAATATATCAGAATAGGTATATTATATTATATGATATTTTTGTAATCAGCTGAATCAATCACTTAGAACAATAAAGATTTTCATTCAAATTATAATAATGATTTTTTAATATCAATTTCAAGTCGAAAATTTAAACTGAAAGTAAAATATGTATAGAGATAGTAATATAGAAAACATGAAAAATAAAAATATTCTATATTGTATAAAAATATTACAGATTGAATTTCAAAAATTTTCTCTTGTACTGGTCTTCTTTTATTGTTGTGAATCCTTATTTAATTTCACGTCATTGACGTATCTAGATGGTCAAGTTAGAATGTTGTTTATTTTACCAATCGTTCAATTAAATCGAAATTTCCTAGTTTATATATTATTGTACTCACTGGTACTGAAATTCTACTTAGTCTGTCGATTACCATTCAAAATAAATATTCATAATAAATCTATTCAGAAAAAAGTGTGTTTATATATTTATCTATGTCAATAGGCTTATAATTATTTGATGAAAATAAACTATCTCAATGTTCATCGTCCCTCTCTTAACTATCATTACCTTCAATCTTTAATTCATTATCTTATTTCATTCTCTATAAATGCCACCTATTCTTTCGCTTTTGAACTTTTTGATTTTAACACTAAATGTCCACAAATGTTTTCCTTCTGGTCATGACTCTATTGCCTAGAATGAAATAGTCGATTCGGCGATTCATTAGCTTCTACTTCTAACACTGTATTAACACTTTTCCACCTGCAGAGCACCTGTTTTCTTACTTTTCAACTTGAATATTTTTGTTAATAGAGAGGTAAATTACATTGTTGTAAACAACAATATTTCCACAATAAATAAGCGAAAAATATATTCACATTTTTACAAACTTGAAAAAAATTAATTAATATAGGTACCTACCTCGGTAACAACTTTTATTTATTTAAATTTTCAAAGTTTTTTTTAAAATGTATTTAGTAATGCATATTTTGTCACGAAATTCATTTTTGTCTTATTGTTATACTTATCATGTTATGTTTATTATTTTCATTTTTACCTACCTTTTTAACAATTGTTTTTAATTAATTATTTTGTATAATTTCTAACATATTTCTTATCTATTTATTCGCTATTTTGCATTGTTCCTTACACATTTATTTTAGTTATATTATTTAAATATATTTAATTTATTTTTGTATTTTGTATAATGTAGTGCTATCGTCTATTGTAATAATAAAGAAGAAATAATTAATTGTTGTAGAAATTAATATATATTTATTATACATTATTATTTTAGTTTTAGGTTTCTAAACATAAGTTGAAACATAACAGTTTATCCGTCCTATCGATACATTGTTATAATTACAAGTAGATATATTCCTAGTTATGAAAAGACCCATATTTACACCGAATCCAGGGCCCCACAATAGCCATATCAGACTTGTGTTTTAAACGAATTACTCAAAAGTTGTTTGTATACATATTATTTTTTCCCATAAATTAAATACAGCTGATAAGAGATTTTATTAGTTTTCAAGGACTATTATTTTTATGGTTAACATTATTCGGCTCCATTATTGTTACGATATAATATATATATATATATATGATTTATCGATAATTGACATTGATCTCCAAATACATTTTCACAAACTATTTTGTATTAATTGTATTATTATTATTATTATTAATATTATTAAAATTTAGTTTCATGGTTATTACAGTAAAAGAAATAAATGATGAAGGATAGAGGGAAAGAAAAAACTAAAAAAGAGGTGGGAGGATATTGTAGAGAATGATATGTGGTGAGCGGGTGTAAATGAGGAGGATGCAAGAGATAGAGTTCTGTGGAAATGAAGGACTAGAATGGCCAACTCTAAATAGTTGGGAAAGAGGGTGATGAGAAGACGAAGAAAAATATTATTTTAAATATATTCACTTTATTAATGTATTGTATAATGAATTATATATTATTTTACAAAAAAGTACAATAATTTTTTAAGATTATGTATATTAGTATATTAAAACGTATATATTAAATTAATTTATTATGTACACTTTCATTAAAAATGCATAAAACTAATAATATATAACACATATAGCATTGATATACTTATAAACATATTATTATATTGTATTTAAAAAAGGAAATGGAGGGTAAAGTGAGTTTGTGCAGTAAACATTTACTCAGCTAATAGGTTCCCGAAATTCGAAAACGATATTGCTCCAGGTCTCTATTTCTATAAACCAGGCCCTGGTTACGAGGAAAATTGTTGATTTGACGATCGATTGACTTTAAATTTTGTTGTTTATAGTTACTAGGGAGAACACAGATTTTGTACCATTATGCCGTGACGAATAAACTTGTAAAGATAATTTTGTATTCAGAATACTTATTCGAATAAATGGGTAAAAAGTATACAGAATAGATATTCAAATATTTAAAAAAATATTTAAAATATCATACTTACTATATATGTTTTTATACAGTTTGTTAATTATTGAATAAATTAAAGGCATATTGTTATCTCCAAACAAGGAAATTCTATTTAACATAAAACGTTTTTTCAAAGATTTATAATGTACGCCTATAAAAAATACTACATATATATATATATATAGCTAATTTATAAATTTACCAAACATTATTTGATATTATATGATTATAATTTTAATTTTATTTACTGTATGTATAATGTGATTGTTTAAGTATTTTAATTGATTAATTAAAATTAGCGACCTGCAGATGAACGCCTTCATTTTTTTTTAAAGAACGTGAATGTGAACGTGTTCTTTTTAAATACATTTGAATGTGAACGTAAACGAATTCATTTTTTAAGTGAATATTCCAAACACTGATATATACACAATACACAAATCATATATGCAGATAGTATAGATATAAACATATACTATATTTTATAACAGAATATTTTTTTGAACGTTGTGATGATTTCGATATATTTTGAAAAATCACTTTAATATTAACAAAAAAAAAGAATGGTTCGCTTTTTAAAACCAATATGTTGCTGTAACAGAGTATAGACATTTTTTTTTAATTAGTAGCATAAAAATCTAAATATTAAAAATATTTTAATCAAAATAAATGTAGGTATAAAATGTATATAGTTGATGGTAAAATATATTGAATGACTGTGCTTATTATAGTATAGTGAATTCATTCTGAGTTTTGTAAAACAATAATTTGAAAAATTCTAAATCCAGATATAGATGTTAGAAGTTGGCCCATCGTTCCTTCAGAGTACCTTGAACAGGATTATTAATTATTATTATTTTAAATTTGAAAGCAAAGATAAAATATTGCATTAAAAAAACGATTCTGAGGGAAGTTCGGTATAATTTACTTCGGTGTATTTATTAATTTAGTAAATTCGGCGGTACCTATTATTAAAAAAAAAATAAAAATTAGTAACTATAAATTTATAATTTACTAAGTCAATTTATCAGGCGTTTATAAAATATTTCTGTTATAAATGGTAGGTAGTTTTGCTTTACGTTAAAGAAAACTACTAAGAAAATTGAAAAACCACGATATAAAGTACCAACTAGAATTAATTTTCTATCAAAAACTCTATACTTAAAAACTGCCTAGATTCCTTCTATATAACATTTATATATACATAAAAAGTAGGTACATCATGTTAATATAAATATATTCCTCTTTTCGTTCAGAACATAAAAGTATCTATTTAAATACTATATTATATTAATGTTTATTTGTATGAAAAGCATCCAAATACAAATACTTCTAAAAAAATAATCATAGAAATATAGGTAAAATATTAAAATGTGTTTAAAAATTTTATTCATTTACTTTCATTTCATACATGAACTGAGAAAACTTGTGCGGGAACCTAGGAGGCACAGGGGGCCCATTTTGAAATACATAAGTATAAAAGTAATTTTTAAATTTTAGATTCAAGTTAATCTAAATATTTTGTTTTAATATGCTACATATTTACATAATTATACTTAGTATTGGATATAAATAAAAACCCGATTTCTACAAAATAATTTGTTTTTATTTAACAAATACGTGTATTTCCAAAACAATGTTTTCATCTTCAGTGCTTTTTAACTACTTGGTATTACCTACCTACATATAGTACATTTACTACTATATATTATCCTGACTTAATTTATATTTTACATTTATATATAATTATATAGTTATTAATATATTATCCACAATCATTATAACATATTCTATATTATATTATATCCAAATTTTTTTTTAAAATTTAATTAAACTAATGTATTTTTCAATATTTAAGTACAACTAATTATGTTTTGTGAAAAATGCTTCGAAATATAAGTAAATAACTATCTAAATATTTTAAGCTTATTATTTGAATAATCTAAGTCAAAAACAATGCTTTTGGATTGATAAATCAGTAAACAAATAATTACATTTAATTATCTATATCATATTTGTACTTTAGTGAATTAAATTTATAAAATTATTACTGGGGACATATTATGTACGTATACATGTGGGTACATAGGATTTGACATGAGAAAATTAATGATATCTATTTTTCCAAAGTGTATTTTTACGGAAAATACAAATTAATCTGTAAGGTTATAAATAATTAAGAAAAGATTAACCGGTCAATAATTAATTAACGGTGGAAGCATTTCTTTCGAAAAAACGATTTTGTGAAACGGAGTTTCATTGTAATACGAGTAGGTATATCACATAATATATTATATCAAAAAAAAAAAAAAAAAAAATTGAAAATACATGTTTATGAAAATAATTTAAAATTGTATATTGTATAATAATAATGTTAGTGTAATAATAATAGTATTTAAAAAATAGTAGTAAATAATAGTGTTTAATAATAATGATAGTTTTTTCTTAAGAGGACGTTGCACCCGCATTTCCTGCCTCCGTCCATCTAATGGGCAATGTAGCAAAATTACACTACGCAAAACAATAAAAGTGATACTACGTTAAATTAGAGTTAAAACACCTATTACCGATTTTAAAAAGGAAAATATTTTCTAGAAATTGACATATGCTTTTTGTAAAAAAATTGTGTATCAACGAAGTTACAGCGTTTTAAGTTTTTCTTTTTTTAAAACACTGTAACTTCTTTGATACAAAATATTTTACAAAAAGGATACTTCATTTTCTAGAAAATATTCTCTTTTTATAATTGGTAATAGGTGTTTAACTGTAATTTTAACGCAGACACCATATTTATTGTTTTGCGTAGTGTAATTTTGCTATATTGCCTATTAGATAGATAGAGACAGCAAATGCTGGTGCGACGTCCTCTTAAGCATTTATCGAAAAAATCTAAAAATGACTTCTTTCGAACAACTAGTCAAAATTTGCTATTAGCAAACATATATATACATGTGGCGGATAGATCAAATCTTTTGACCTAAAAGTTTTTCATAGTAAAAAAAAAGCATTATAAAAATAAACATCATTGTAAACCCGAATCGCTCAAATCTAAAATTGATTTCGTAAAAAATTCTTTAAAAAAAAAAAAAAAATGTAATTCGAATACCATTACAATTACTACTTCTATTGAATTATCTTTAAAGATTACTAATCGTCCTACGGTTGAATGTCATATTAATCTAACGATCTCTCTTATTATTATTTGCCTCAAGACTTTTTTTTTGAAAATATTATATCTGTGTGTATATTATCGGCAATGACTATTATATTACATGCCAATCAATTTTCGGTAGAAAAATTTCCCCTAAAATATGTAAAATACTCATGTACCTATACCTACCTATAGTACCCATTATGTTTTAATATAATAAAAATATATATTAACGTTATTATTATTAATATATTGTATTATTTCGAAATTTCATTCCAAGGTCCAAACATGTTTACTTTCTTATTATTTTTACTATAATAATAATAATAATAATAATAATAATAATAATAATTTATAATATATTTGTTATGTGTACTTTCCTGTTAATTTATCATTTAATATCTAATTATTTATGACTAATTTGTGACTGATTTATTAAAATAACACTAATACATGCCCCGCGTGATATTATAATATACGAATATAACATATACGTATTATTATTTTATTTAATTATCGCTCGATTAAAAGCGATTTTACTGCAAGGTTGGTAGCCTGACACGGTTAAAACGTTATATTTTGTTTATACATTTTTTTGAACAACATCGAGTTAAACGTACGAAAAATTGCAAAAAACCAATGATTTTTTCCAGATCGTTTGAAATATAATTCGTATTTTTTTCGTTTTAAATATAGGTACCTATAGGTACCTAATATTAATCAGTTGTTTTTTCACGTCGTTTTATTCCCAACTCTATTATAATTTCATGATATAAATACAAAATAAAACCCTTATTACAAAAACAGTATTATATCTACGTAATATATTATTGGTACATATATATTAAATTTGAACACATCTTCGACTTTCCCGGATTCGCGAAATCGGATACGTCGCGACACACACGTGCATTTACCTATACAATACCTATATAATTATACAATTTTGCAATACAGCTACGCGCGAAGACAATCATTTGACCTGAATTCCGGGACTCGCGAGTAAACGTTTTTTTTTTTTTTTATTTTTTTTTTTTACGAGCAATCATAACAAACCTTGAACTTTTTTTTATTATTATTAATGAATTTACACGGGGGGGGGGGGGGTTTATTACAGTCGGAATACGAATATTATACGAAGGAGGATAAACTATATATATATATTATAATATCGTGTATAACTATAATAATATTATTTACGTAAGTACACTAATTCCACGATTGAGAAACCCAAAAGAGATTGAAATACAAATTCGACCGGCAGAGTTTTCGAGTTGGAAAATATAATATTTTGTGAATATATATAATAACAAATTGGTATAACCTGCAATAATTGTTATAGATCGTATTCAAAAGACAGACGGATATTTAAAAAAATTATATAATTTTTTTTTCAGTACCTATTAACTATATTATCGAGGGGTAAACCACTAATATAAATTTTGTACACCCGATTACTGATTATCAAAATTTTCTAGATTATCAAAGATTAACAGTGATTATCATGATTATCGTGTGATTACTATGGTTATCAATTATAGTCAAATTACGTTAAATTATGAAAAATGCATAATAATTAATAATATTGTAGGTACATAATTGTCAATTTCCGTCTTTTTAGGTAACTTTTCAAATATTATATTAAAATTGAAAATACTTTTAATCAAATTTCTTCCAAATACCAAGAATGCTCACAGCTGATCACAAGCAGCAGCGCATTGACTGTTCACGGGCGTTTCTTCAACAATGCGACGACAATGAAGAAGAGACCCTCGGTTCCATTGTTACTGGGGATGAAACCTGGTGCTTCCACTTCACCCCAGAAACGAAAGAACAGTCGCGACAATGGCGCCACAGTGGCTCTCCTGCGCCAAAGAAGTTTAAAGTGACTCAATCAGCAGGAAAGGTCATGGCCACAGTTTTCTGGGATCAAAAAGGCATCTTGCTGATTGACTTCATGCCTCCGAAGACCACCATAAACTCGGATAGGTACGGAGAGACTTTGAAAAAACTTCGAAGGGCCATCCAAAATCGCCGACGAGGGATGCTGAGCGCTGGGGTGAAATTGCATCACGACAACGCACGACCACACACCTCCCGTCAAACTCAGGATCTCATCACCACATACGGCTGGATTGTCGTTCCTCACCCACCCTACAGTCCTGACTTGGCGCCGTCTGATTTTCACCTTTTCCCAAAGTTAAAGGAACACTTAAGCG
>JAIPRL010000201.1:0-16744 GCA_025469235.1 Pemphigus obesinymphae
ATGAGAGAGAATAGATTAAGATGGCTCGGGCATGTATTAAGGAGGGATGAGACTGAGGCAGTAAGATTAGTAAGGGAAATGCATGTTGTTGGTAAAAGGGGGAGGGGAAGACCGAAAAAGAGATGGGAGGATGTAATGGCAAGTGATATGAGGAAGGTGGGAGTAAGTGAAGAAGATGCGGAAGATAGAGTTAAGTGGAAGTGTAGGACTAGAGTGGCCGACCCCAAATAGTTGGGAGAGAAGGCGAAGGAGAAAAAGAAGAGTAATTAATTTATTGTTAATGAGTAATAACATAAAACGTGTATAATACAAAAAATCCGGGAAGTACTTCGTGCATTGGGTAGGATAATGATGATACATTGAATTTGAAAGCAGCGGTAAATGATTACTTTTTAAAAAAAAAACAATTCTGAGTGAAACTTCGATGAATATACTTGACAATTACTGTAAATTATACTAATAATATAAAATAATATGATAATATTATATAATATAATGAATAAAAACAGTTGAAATAAAGTGCAAAAAAGATTTGGAAATAAAGAGATTTTAACCGAAGACCTCACGCATAAAAACATTATTACGTACAAATGTTAAAAAATTAAGTAAAATAAACGTATTAAAGAAAATAGTACAATCCCTAAATTAAAATTTGATATAAATTTAAAACCAAATCCGATCGCCAAATTTTGACTTTACCATTATTTTTATGATCAAAAAACATACATTTAAAAATAAATGTGAAAAATCAAATTCTTCTATAAAGTAGAAAATTTATACTTAATATGAATTAAATATCTCAAAATTGAAAAATTGCAAATATGTGTAAAGATTTTCAAAAACGTTTTGCCTTTATAATGTATTTACATAAGTATTTGGTGAAAATTTCTAGTTTATTGATCCATTTTTTTCTCACGCAATTTGAACAGTTAAACACATTTTATAAGTACGAAAATGTTGAAAAATTCAAATGGTTATTAAAAAGTATTGTACGTATCGATTTTTAAAAAAAAAAAATTATGTAGAATGGCGTACTTTTAACACTATATTAAATTTTCAGGTCTTACAAACTAAATATAAGCTTTTTATAACGTATATATACGTACATATTAACGTATATATTTGTAGTGAAAATTTCATGCCAATAGCATTAATATTTTCGAAGTTAAAATATTATGAAAAATTTTACCAAAATCGTGTTTAACGATTTTTATGAAAACTTTTTTATAGCATTTTCTTTCAAGTTTATCTAAACAAATTTTAAATAAAAAAACAACCTCTATAAAGTACTAACCAGATGCAATTTGCTATCAGAAAATAGTGCTACATGTAATGATCAGAGCACTTCTTCTTATATAAATTTTCTGGTACAGGCATAAAAAATAAAATAAAAACACATTATCATAAAACCAATACATTCCCCCCTTCGCTCAAAATCTAAATATATATATTCCGAAATGTCAGTTTATTATTTACAATTATATTATTTGTCATAATCATAACAGACAAAAAATTAAGAAAACGTATTCCATCTATTTATATATAAATGTTAATTTTTATTTTACTTGACTTTCATAAAAGCTGGAAAGACACAGTGTTTCATTTTCGGAAAACACTTTTCAGAGCATAAAAAAACATTTATGTAGCCTTTCAAAATCGGACGGTATGGACACAGATGGTGCTTATAACTTAAACAGGTAATTTTAAAAAATACTTTATAGTTTCAAAGAAAATAATAAAAAAGTACAAAAAAAAGGCAGTAAAATATGAACAAAAATATAATTCATACATTTTATTTGGATGTAGGTCAAATAGAGTGAAACTTTTATGGTGGCATCAAAAAAATATTAACGATGACATTGAATATACGGTGACACCAAAAGTTACAAAATTACTACCGTATATTTAGGTATGTTACCCTGGCAACCCAATATTTTAATTACAAAAAAATGATTTCACCATAATTTTCAAAAATTTTACCGTAAAATATCCCGGAGAAAAATCAATTTTCTTGATGCGGTGCCAGGAAAACGTTTCCCCAGCACCACTTTTTTTTACCTAGTAAATTTTTAATATTTTTATTTTACCATTAAATTATACCATAATTTGTAAAAATAATTTTGTAACACAAATTTCAAAATTTGTACCGTAAAGTTTTCCACTGGAGTTTTTTAATTATTGTATGTTACCGAATATTCGTGAATTAATTATTTAATTGTTTAATTTTTATACATTTTTTTTTTTATATATATATAATCATATAATAGTATAGAACCATTCGAAAAATTACAGTAATACTTATTAATCTTTTTTCTGATGCTAGATATAAATTTTATGATAATTGTGTACTTTGCTGTGCATATAAAGCCAAACTGAAAAAAAACACATTTAGTCTTTTTAATATTAAATTCTAGTTACTAACTATTTTTTTTTTTAATAGGTACGCCAACATATTATGCAGATAACTAGAATACGGGTATCTAAAAAACTTCACATTTGAAAAAAACTCAGTACAATTATGACGTAATTTGTATGAATTTGTATGACAACTTCCAGAATTTGTAGGACATTCCTTTAGTTGCTATAATAAAAGAAAATGAAGAACTAATGAAATTCCTTTACAGCCTTATCCTTCATTTTAAAATGTCACTTTATTTTTTTAATTTATTTAAAATAGCCTTTATTTAACCTTTTATAAATGATGGTGTAACTATAACGGATTGTGTATAGACAATTCTAACTACATTTTCAGAAAAGTCAATTATGAAAATAAACATTTATTGCAACATGTTTAAATGTCTTTTAGATATAATTTAGAAGTATCATGTGAATACATTCAAAATTCTAATGTGAGAAGGTGGTGAGACACCCGTATTCTAGTTATTTGCATTAAAATGTTGGTGTGCTAAGAGAATGCTACACATCCATTATAACAGTATTAAAATACGTGCACACTCTATAACTACAAATTTTCTCTTTGTTATCAGAGAGTCAACATAGATACAAAATATGAAAGATGAGGAGAATATTTCCTATGCCATAGAGAGAAATTTTTTTTATTAAATTTTTTTTTCTTGTTTTTTTTGTTTTTTTAGTTTTGAAATTTTAAGATTTTATGATTTTCAATCATAATATGGCTTTCAAAAAACATATGAAAAAACTCCACTCTACATCGTAGAAAATATTTTCATATTCTCATATTTTCATATTTTGTATATATCTTGACTATTTTATATTGTTAGATTTTCATTTTTCTTAAAATTTAATAAAAATTGCCTATTAAAAACCTCTTAAAAATTTAGTGCATTAAATCGATTTCAATAATAAGAAAATTAAAATGTGCTTTTTTGTTGTTTTAAAACAGTTTGGCTTCATGTGCACAGAACAATACACAATTTGCAGAAAACGTACATCTAGCATTAGAAGAAAGATTAATAAGTATTACTGTGATTTTTAGAACGATTCTATATTATTATATTAAATTAATAATTCATGAATATTCTTCGGTTAGGTATATATAATAATTAAAAACCTTAGCGGAAAATTTTACGGTACAAATTCTGAAATTTTTAGTACAAATTATGGTACAATTAATGGTGAAACAAAAAAATTTAAAAATCAATGTGGTAACAACAGTGAAAACATTTTTTCTTCTTATGGAGAGGAGCTGTAGACATATGTCTCCAACCCCCCCCCACCCCTTCATAAAAAATGTATTATAACTCCTAAACTAAATTCATACAAATTGTGAAAATGGTCATATTTATAATTATATGCTAAATATAATGCTAGGATATAATTATTTCCTAAATAAAAAAAATTATAATATAAAGGGGGTGGGGACATGTACGTAAAAAAAAGTGATGCTGGGGAAACATTTCCCTGGCATCCCAAAGGGAAAATTTTCGATACAAATTCTGAAATTTATCGTACAAAATGGTACAAATTATGATACAATTAATAGAAAAATAATTTTTTAAATTAAAATTTTGGAGACTAAGGTAACACACCTCCGTATATATAGGTAAATTATATATAAATATTTAATCGTCCTATTTACTAGGTAATCCGTTTAAAAATTATCATTATTATATTTTATAATATAATTAGGTGATTCCCATTATGCATTTGAAGTTGCCAATATCCCAGTAACACTCTTTTTATGTTTCATTGTAACATCGCAATGTAAACGTTTAGTAAACATTACTAGGATGTTTTTAAAATATTGAATGTAGTAGATGAATTAGTGAACATCCCTGTAATGTAATATAGTAAACATCCAGAAAACGTAATGTTAACGTAATGAATAACTAAAGAATTTAGTGTATTACCAGAAAGGTGGTTGGTTGAACCGGACTTATCTAGTCATGATAGATATTGATTGTTATTGGCCAAATTTCCGTGCAGTCACAAATGACGAACTGAGGCAAGCTCAAAACCCAGATTTGGATTGGGAAAAATACAAAATAAAAATTCATGGTGGAAATGACGCATATTATGGTAATATTATGGTTATAATTATTTTACCTAACCCTATTAGTAGTAGATAAATTTCAGATAATTTTGAAGAATAATTTAAAATTTTCATTTTCTATCATAAGCACTTATTTCCATTTGGTACATATACCTACTTAACAAATATCGATGTGCCCAAAGGCAGCGGCGTATTTAGAAATTATTTATAGGGGAGGATGAAATAACGGGTGTGCTGTTATCTATATTCCATAAATAAATCGATTGAATGGAAATCCATTTCTTTATAATCTTTAGTAACACAGGTATCATTTTATGATTTTTATTTTTATTTTTATGGAAATATATATTATCCACCCCTTAGGCATATATATTTTCATTTCACTATATATTTTCATAAAAAAAATTAAAAGTCGAAGTGCAAGGGGGGGATCTATCCCCCAAATCCCCCCCCGTAAATACGCCACTGCCCAAAGGTATTGATTGAGGAGAACTATATAGGCTAAAGCTTTCCGGAATTAACTTAGGCTCATCAAAAAATAAATGTATAATTTTATAAAATAGGTAGGTACCGTAAAAGTGTCTTATTTTTCATCAAAAAAAATATTTTCGGTTTTACTGTTATTTACAAACTGTAAAAGTATACAATCGGGTTAATTTTTTTTTTTTATATGTGAAAAACAACTAAAAAAGTAGTTATTTTTCTTATTTTGAAAATTTAAAAAAAAGGGAAGAATTGAATATTTATATTATATATATTATGTAGATTAGGTTAATGTATGATTTTAATCATTTTAGAATCTTTTTAATATGTTTATTAATGAAAATATTCAAAACGGTTTGAAAATGCGTTTTTTTTTATAACTACACCATCAATTTTTCTTATTTTTTTTTTGTCATTTTAAATTAAATTATGTTTTATTTATTTTATTTTATTTTTCTATTTAATAATATAAATATACAAAGTATAAATAGTATAAAGTATTATTTTTATTATATAAAAGTTAGTATGCGTGAAAATTGATAATCATTATAAATATAAATACTAATATATAAATAAAATATAATATGAGTATTAAACGTTACAGGATTAATTGATTGATTTTAAATTACGAGTTTAATCTGAAACTCGTAGTTTAAGATTCCGATTGTTTATTCATATATACCCTTATTTTCCATATTTAGCATCTGTTTAGGTAGGTAGGTTGTCAGGTTCAATAGGTCCCCAAATCATAGTTCAGTGAATGGTTGCGGTTCGATACCTAATGGTTGATTATTCTTTTTTGCAATATTTTACTATTTATTTGATCACCATTAATGTACCTGAAATATATTGGAACGTTGACTTGATGTTGCATAGATTGTCACAATGAAACGTCGCATGTTCAAATATAAAGTGTTGTTGATGGGAGGTTAAATGTTGATGTTAAATAGACGTTTATTGAATGACAGCATTGCGAGACATTTGCAGTTACATAGATGTTAATTTAACGAAATAGTAACACAGAGTGCGATGTTACACGTTTCAGGTAAACCTCTATGTAATGTTTTCGGGACCGTTTATTGCACAGTGGGGAGTCCGCACACTGGATACGGAGCGTCAAACGACGGACAGTCCAATGCGTTGCGTTGACGTACGAGATAGAATTAATATCAGTTGAATAAGTACGTCAAACGTATCGAACAATCGCATCTACAATCGATTATCCTCTAAGTAACACGACAGACAGTGGGCTTCCTGAGTATAATAATTATTAATCTTCGAAAATTTAATATAGGTATTTTTAATGTGACAATCCATTTTATGTTTATATTAATTATTATTAATCATAAATTAATTAAAACGCCATTATTTAAAAAAAGTAAAATTTAATTAATAAGTATGAATGCTTTAAAACAATTTTAAATTTTTAAATTATGTATACTAAAATAATATAGTTAATTATATAATAAATGTATTACCTTAATGTGACCATAAGTCGTTCTTTAGCAGGTATACTTTTTCTAAAATTCGTGTCGTCTTTGGAAAGTACATTTTTTTTAAATTTTTTATAATATATCAAATTGATCTTTGTTCATTCTGAAAGTGTTGAAATATCGATCTGGATATATAGGTATCTAGCGCATAAATACCATTGTGCAATGTAAATATAAAAAATGTATTTTGTTCTACATAATATTCTTTCTTATGTGGTACAAAATAAAATATAAATATATTTATAGGTATATTATTTTTATTTATTAACGACTAAGTAAAATGTAGCCAGGCTACTAACGTATTTAACTTTAAAGGCCGGCCAGTAAGCCGTTGAAGCAATTCGCTCGTCAGGTAGAATACGGTGGTGGATGTGTTGAATTTGAAATTAGGTAATAATAAATCGCATTTCATTCGATAAACCCATTCTGATCGAAACTCGGTACCTATATATATAATACTATATTCCGATTTATTACGATTTTCCGTTATTTTCGGTCATTTTACTTTTCGCTTAGAAAAATTACTGAGAAATCAAAAATTCACCTTTTTAAAATACTAACCACAATACATTCCTATCAGAACGATTTTTACTTGAAAATCCTACTCGACATCTACGCAACAAAAAAAAAAGTATACAGATTACAGACATACTAGTAAAAAAATCAAATTCAATTGAAAAAGTTCAAACTTGTATAAAAATTACTAACGGAGAAAAAGATTTGAAATTTTTACGTCAGTAAAGTGCTATAGTAAACAGGGGCGCCATTTCAGTTTTTCATAAGGGTGTGCAAAAATGTATAGAGGTCATGGTCGCCCCAGCTATATTAGTAAATTATATGTTTATTTTTAAAGGGAAAACTGTGCCCCTTCTCTACCTCCTCGCTTTATAATTCTATAAACACTCATGATAGAGACTAATTTCCATTAGTTAAATTATTCAAAAATAAAAATGTCACTATCATACTTATATTTTTCATTTAAGTTTTCAAACCTACCTTAGACTCTCAAAATCATAAAACTAAACTTAACTACCTAAATTCTAATATAATTTATTCTAATTTTAAATATATATTTACATTATAAATCATTCTAAACATAAATATTCTAATAAATATTTATAATATGTACCTCTAGATCATTATTTGCGTTTAGTTTAGTGTCTTTGTCTTCTTTCACACATACATCAAAAACCTATGGAAATATAATAATACAATTTAGTTTTTTAAATTCAAGATGAAAAATGTTTTTGAAGAACAGGTAATACAGAGTTTTATGCAATTTAATAATGTACTTACTGAAGTATCTTTTTCAATTTTGTAATTGGGATTTTAGGAAACATGTTACTAATTTTTTGACAATATGTGACAGCTTTCAATAACTTTTTTTTATTATTATCTGCCATTCTTGCCATGCCACTCTTCCTTTTATTTCCATTTTTTAACTTGTCCTTATAAATTATACTACACAATAACCAAACAATTAGAATTTTGAAATCTAAATTATAATACTCATAAAACGTGATTGCTTAACTACGTATTGCCAGAGAACACTACGTATACTATAAATGGCTCTATCACATAATATTCTGTGATAAAAATAATAAAATAAACTGGTAATTGATAAGCAACAAAAGTGTACCTCCACGACAATACGTCCCCGTGGTACTAGTTGGTGTGTGAAGCGTTCGTTAGTACATAATATTTCATATACAAGCACGAACTAAGATTATATCTTAGTTAATGTATACAAGCAATACAAGTAATGATGAATGATAAACTTAACATAACATAAAGATGTACCTACCTATACAGTTGATTTTCGTGAAAAATACTAAAAAGTAAAGTACAATTTGAAATCCAGAAATTCAAGGTATTATATGGCGCCTAGGTCAAATATACAATAATTGTTGCAAGGGTGTGCACGCACACCCTGCCCTCCCCCAAATGGCGCCCCTGATAGTAAACATTATGATTAAATATAAAATTGCTGGCATTATAATTGTCCAATTTCTAAAAAATGTTGGTAATTTTCTGCAGAAGTTTTATTTTACGTTTATTATATTGACAAAATTTATAAATTATATTTTTATAAAGGCATAAACTAGTTAAAAAATAATTTTTGTTCAACTTTTTAACTTGATCATTTAATTAATTTCATTTTCATCATTAACTAAATAACTTAATTTGTTTAAATTATCATTGACTTAACTTTCCATTGGTTTTCCTTCATTTGAGGAGTATAAAATTAATTTTAGTTAGGTCTTTAATCCATAAATATTTCTATACGTCCCCCTTGGAGGAGGACGTTACACTGCTGTGTTTTTCCGTACGTGAATCATGCTTCGGGAGATACAAGTTTCTAGAAAACTGAATTATCTTAACATAAAAAACCTTCTAAAAAATAAAGTTTATAAGATGATCTAAAATTTTACATAGGTGATTTTCAATAAAGTTATTAGAAAACGAGTTATAAGACTCTTAAAAATAGAAAATTCTGGAAAATTCAAAGAGTCTTATAAGTTGACTTCTAATAATTTTATCGAAAATCGCCCTTGTGGAAATTCAGATTATATTACGATGTTAAAATTTGTATGGAGGTCACAAAATACTAAAATCACACAGTTTCTCAGAAACGTGCATCTCCCTAAACACGTTATGCCTAGTTTTTAAGGTAATTATTTATTTATACTTCACAATAAAAATATGTTACTAGTATAGGGTTATTTTTAATTACTTCTGAAATGTACTTAAATACTTTTTAATCATGAGATTTTTATTTTTCTAAAAATATACTTATAATTACCTATACAAAGTCCCTTAAAAAGCGGGTGTGTGGTGTCCTCCTAATAGGTATATAATGATATAATGATGTACAGTGCACACCCATAAATTGTTTTTACATATTTTTCATTTAAATAAAATAAAGCAATGTTTATTTATTTATTTTATGAAATTATGAAGTGGTTCAGGGAGGGTGTATGAATATGAGGCATAGCCTCTAGCGGTGAATATGAAATTTGAGTATTTAGGAGCGCAAAGTTGTATTATAATATACTTTTGCATTTTTGAGTCAAATTTAATCTCTGCGTATAGCTACGCCAACCTTTTTGTTACAAAACATAATAATGTCAAATAAAAAAACTTATGCCTAAAATAACCCTAAATTAAAAATCAGTTATATCTGGGGGGCCGGGGCTCCAAGGCTCCCCCCTATCCGTTCGTGATACGTAGGTACATACTACATATTATTATCATTTTATAAGTATATACCTACTATGCCTTTAGGCAGTGGTGTGTACGTCGTATATACTATTTTTTGTTTTTATTTATTGCGTATTACCTACAAAATAATGACGTGATACGGTAAACATTACATGGCGTATACTGTCTTTTCTGTTTTTACTTTTGAGAATTTCAATGTTATTTTTGTAAAAGTATTTTTTTTATACTTTTTCAATAATATTTATATTACGTATATTATTATCATATAATTTATTATAATGTATACATAATTAAATAATTACCTACATACAAAAAAAAAAAAAAAAAACCATTATACACAATAATTAATAATAATAATAATAAATAAATTTAATAATAAAAATAATAATATTATTATTACGACTTATATCCATAAAGTGTACCTTATGCATAAACATCATACACGAAAATACTATAAAAATTACTGAAAAATGGTCAACGGGCAAAGTTTTACTATTTCAACCATGTATATAAAATATAATGCTATAGTAAATAATTATTGTAAATTTCAAGTTTCTAATATTACAATTTTCCAATTTGGAAAAATTTTCGGTAAGTTTCCTTTACATTTAAGAAAACTACTGGACAAATGGAAAAATTACCCAACTTTAATGTCACAATGATAGAATGGAAATTCTATCAAATAAACTTTTTGCTCCAAAACGATTACTCGATTCCTTTTATCCAAAAGGCGTTCACAGACAAATAACAGTGCAATAATTATTGTAAAAATTAATAACTCGCCTTCGTTCCGCTTACAGAATGTGTAAAAATATAGTAAAAAAGTTTTAAAGTCGACAGTATAAAACACAGGGTTTCGAGCGAAGCGATAAAAGATTTTTTGGAACCTAAATTTTTTTTAGAATACTCACGAATTTTTTTACCAGTACACCACCGCGCATAAAATTATATAGGTACCAGTAATATTTGTATTACTTGCCGGTGACGCGGGCGGCCACGGGAATCGCGCCAAGGGATGGGCAATCGGAAAGATACGTTTTTGCGGTGGTAGGGTGAGAGTAGAAGAAAAGAAAATAATAAAAATGGAAAAAGTATTCGCGCTGTCAATCGCGCGGACGCGCCACCGCCGCACGCCGGTGGCACGGCATATTATCTTCCAATTTTCCATACCGTGCCGTCGGCGGACACGGTAAAAACGGGCCACCGGCAGTTGGCAACACTGATACCCCCACCTGTCCGTCGGACCGAGGCATCGCTGCCGCCGCCGCCGCCGCCACGCTCTTCACCGAAACTACGTACGACGCGTACACACGCCGACGCTGCTGCCGTAACACTTGCGCATGCGTAACATTCGGTAATGTTTACGTGCGTTGTGCCACCGCGTGCCGCATCAGTGTGCCCGTCCGTTCGGAATGTCGTGTGGGATCGGTGATGGTGGGGGTGGTGGTGGTGGTGGTGGTCGCCGTCTACTATAGCGCAGCGGCAGTAGTCGTGTACCCGACGTCGCGGTCGCGTATCGTATCGACTCCGGTAGTCTCGTCGCGTTATCACTTTTCTTTTATCGGTTTTCCGCTCACGTGCATCGTTGTTTTTGTTTTGTTTTTACCCAATAAATTCCGCGGTCGCTCTTTACGATATATAATATAATATTATATCCGGGGGTATAAACGGCAACAGCAAGCTGGTCCATCGGTCCAAAAAGCGGCGGTACCGTGCAGACGTGTCCCCGTGAAAATATTGTAAGTACCTACGAAAAAAAAACCGTCCGTTATTATCAGCAGTAGCTCTTATCGTCCGTTTATTACTTCGCTGTTATCAATATTATTATTATAATTATTACCAATTATTATATTATTTTGCCAGTCGTAGTGATTCGCGTAGATACACGGATCTGATCAGTGATCTGGGTGTAATGGATATTTTCTATATTATTATTATTCTGTACCTACCGATCGTTTTATCACTATTTTCTGTACGTTTAGTGCGAGATTTCCGATAGGCCGTCCGAAATCTGTACGAAAATCTCCCCTTGACCATTCATATCGACCACTCGATTGTCCGTTATTAATAATTATCGGTTTTACGCGAAAATTAAATTTTATCACGTAAAATACTCGGCAATACGCATGTGTAGGTAGAGAAGGTAGAGAAATTTGTACGAAAAAAAAGTCCTAAAAATATAAATGGAACAATAGTTTGATTTGATTTAACTTCGAATCAATTATTTTTCTAATGTATCAATTTCTTGATGACTGGTTTAAAATTTGTTGCGTTTTAAATTACACTACTTATATTGATCTCGTTTTTCTCCCTAAACTAAAACGTCCTTAAAATTTAAAAGGTATAGGTACTAATTGCGGAACAAATCTAGTTTAGCTATCCCACGACTTTTAATAAATAATAAAAAGTACATTATCTCAAAACTTGAAATAAAAAAATATGAAATACCTACTTATTTGTTTCTTTTGGTTTTGCAATTAGAGTATAGGTATGTATATGTAAGGAACTCAGAATTCATGAAATTTATACCAAAGATGTATTCTAAAATATGTATCTACAAGGTACCTACCTAAGTTTAACAATAATTTTATTTGACATAAGAATAATTTTTTTTCAATAATCGTCATAATATAACACATATTTACCAACATTTATCACATTTTGTTTGTTTTGATGTGAACCTATATGCCGATAATCATCTATATAATATTATGATCGAGGATTTCTATGAACGTTGGCTCGTTTTAATTACCTACATTTTATTGCTATTTTCCTTAATTTATTTTTCTATAAGTCAGCAATAGCTAGAAGGTACAGATTATAAAAAAGGATCTATATATAGAATTTTTCTTTCGTTAAATCTGAATAATAAAATACGTCTCTCAGCCAATAAATTATTGTTCGTCAGTGGTATAGGTAGCTAAACGCATTCGCGTACGCTCGTTTGCCTTGCACGCACGTGTTCAAGGCGAAAATACACACTAGAATAATTATTATTTAATTTGTAATTTATTTTCATCATTATTGTCGTCAATAGACTTAAGATCATCGCGGTTGTCATATTGTAATCTGATATAGATACCTAGTAAATGTCCGGGTGGGTGATTTTCTTAAGAGGACGTGATACCAATCCCCCTCCCGATTTCTAGTACAATAACATGTCTACGCAGAATGACGATAATTCGTTTCACATAAGTATAAGAATAAAAACACTTATTATGTAATCGAAAGTTAACAAAATTTTAAAGAGAATAACTTATCCTTTGTATAAAATAATGCCTAGATAAAAAAAAGTTACAGTCGTTTAAAAAACTAAAAAAAAAAGATTTTTGAATGATTATATGCTAAATATTTAGTTTATTGAAAAAATCATATGACATTCTCTCCAAAATATTGTCAACTTTCATTCTTAAACCACTAAGAAACGAGTAATCGTAATTTTACAATGTAGGTAGGCATGTTTTTTTTTTAAAACAAATATCACAATTACACAATAATAAAAAATGGTATTGACACAAGATTTTTTTTTAAATATATTTAAATATATTCAAATTGTAGCATTTTAATTTTTCTTAAATTTTTATAAAAATGGCCTATTCAAAACTCCTTAAAGATTGGGTGTTTGACGTCCTCTTAAAGGCCTCACATTCATAAAACAATAATTGCAATCGCAAAATATACTTAGTACCTATAGACTATAAGTCTACCTTAATGTAGGTACGTCAAGACTTATTTTTATCTCATCTTAAAGAGACCTAACAAGTTTTCATTTTAAAGAAAAAAAATTTGTCGACTTGCAGTTTTGTGTCCTTCGAAATATTTCACTATTGTAGAAATATTGAAATCCTGAAATAATTTTTATCAATCATTCATTTCAGAAACCATTAAAATTGAGATTTTATTTTATTTTAATAAGTATACCTATAACTAATTAAGAAATTATTAAATTCAGGGTATAGCAATTAGGAAAATCAAAGGAAAATATTGATTGATATTGAAATATTATTACAAATATATTCAAGGATATTTTACTGGAATATAAGATACTGTATAATAAATCTGAAATATTTTTATACAGGAATGTAATATAATTTCGGGAAATTGAATTTTAGAAAAATTATTTAAATTAGAAGATTTCAAAACTAGATTTAATATTATTTAATTTAATTTAAATACGGTTCTGAGATGCATACAATTGACTGAAATGTTCTGTTAAAAGCGAGGTTAAAAGTTTAAATCATATAGCTCGGCTTAAACAAAGTTTATTCAAACGTCTTTATAATGCTATAACTGCAGCGCGATCTTGGTGTAGCGTATAAAATTTAGAAAATAACTAATCATGCTATAACTTCTAAAATTTGAGAAATATATATATATATCAATGCTATTAAAATGATTACAAACAGAATAAAAATGAGTAATAGGTATATAAATCACAATTTAATAAAAATAAATCTTTTGAAAATAATGAATTTTTTTGTGCAATTTTAAATTCCAATGTATAATTGTACAAATATATTTGTTTTGGTAAATATTTTGAAAATCGTCTAACATTTTCCTATTTTTACGATTCTTAAAAATAATTTTACCGCTAAATACTTTCCCAATTATTTAACAATTTCTGATTTAAAAAATAATTTTCCAAATTTTAAGGATTCTTGATTTTTATTTTCATTGTTTTTAATGATCCTCATAACCAATATCTCATAAAAAAATTATTCCACAAAATAAAGTATAATAAATATATAAGATAACAAATAAAATATGTGATAAATTTCAATATCTCCATTTTATAGGAAGTGCCTAACTATCTTAGTGACAAAATCATGATTTTTTTTGTGAAAGTATATAAACATGAATTGTGCTGACAAAGAATAAAAACAAATATTTTTGGTAAAAATCTAAAACTAATTAAAAAATAACGAAAATATTTAAGTAGGTATCCTATACTTTTTTTTTTATTACAATTACGATATTTTACGATCTCAAATTTTGCATCGGAGATTTTTAATGCCATTTATATAATAAAATATTATAATAATAGGTTACATACGGTTACATATTATGTAACCTATGCCTGAATAATAGCGGTCTTACGGGGGGGGGGGGTAGGGCAAAATATGACAAAATCGTAATTTTGTCATTCTTTCATCACGTTTTGGTAGTTTTTCCTTACGCATTAAACACTTATTGAGAAAACCGAAAAATTACCTCTTTAAAGAACCAAATGTAAACCAGACTATAGATGCAATTTTCTACCGAAAACTGTGTAACTTTTTAAGGATTAGAGTATTCCTTCAGGTAAAAATTTGTTTAGATAAAAAAAATAAACATTGTAAAACCACTATAGCTCCCTCCCTACGCTTAGAATTTAAAATGCTTTTTTCCCTTCGATTTTTTAATTTTAGTTAAATTAATGCACGACTAACGTTTCATTACATTTTTTCAAACCTTAAAATCTAATTTTACCAACTACCTATTTGGACTTATAAATGCCTCAAAATTGATAATTTTGCTGAAAAAATTTGAATGACTAAAAATAACTTGCTGCGGATTTTCGAAATTTTTTAAATTTAATTAAAGTAACGTATGTTTAACGTTGAATAAAATGTTCAAATCTTAAAACCCAAAACTACCTTTTTTAGGACTTAAAAACTTCAAAATCTAAAATGTCTATAAATAACCGAAAATTGCAAAAAAAAAAATTTAATCCAACATAAATATATTACTAAATTAAATATTTGATGTAAATTTCAAGATTTTAAATCCATTATTTTCCAAGAAAAAATGAAGAATCTCAATTTGACAAAATCAAATTTTTTCTGTTTTTTCATAATTTTTTGGTAGTTTTTCCTTGTGTTAAAAAAAAATAATGAGAAATTCGAAAAATGACCTTTATAAAGTACTAACTAGATATAATTTGCTACCAGAAAGAAGGAAAGCTTTTAAAGATTGGATCACTCTTTCTGGTAGAAAATTTGTTAACAGAGAAAAAGAAAAAAAGAAACATCATTGTAAAGCATATTACGCTCAAAATTTAAAATAATTGCCAAAAAACAACGGAAATTTAAGGTGTCTCTAAACTCAATTTAGAAACCTAGAAGTAAAATGTATGTACGAAATATAAACGAAAAAACATTTTTTGCCGCCTAACCACCTTCAGTGTTTATCAAGAACCACCACTGTGCCTAGAACTGAAAATATTCTCTAGGAATATTTCATCATTTTTAAAACTATATTTTTGTATTTTACATGCAATAGGAAGTATAGTAGGTATATATAATATTTTGAATAACGTGATATTTTTTTTTACTGCATTTTTACTAATAAATTAATATTATACCTAGTAGAAAGTTTAGGTTTAATTTTTTTTCTGTTTAAAACCCATATAAATTTTGCAAATTTGGCACGGAATCTAAAGATCATTTTTTCAACGACAATATAATATTACAATTATTAATAATAGTATACTCGCACTTATTTGATTGATAGCGATTGTTTAAAAATATTTGAATTTATAGATTTTTAGAATAAAGAAAAATACACACATAAATACTACTATTGGTGCTCAAAATATTAATTAATTTTAAGAATACTGTAATGATACTATAAACATAATAATAGCTATATCAATGGAGTTTTATATTTGTGATTTAGTGGCGTTTCTAGTTATATATTTTAAATTAATTTTCATTTTAAATTTTTGAACGTTTCTAACCTATTTTATTAACTTTTAAAATGGAATATTTTTAGATTCTGAGCGTAGCCAGGAAGCTTATGGTTTTACAATGATGTTTATTTTTTTTTTTTTTTTGTAAACACTTTTTCTACCAGAAGGAGAGCTCCGATCTTTACACTCATACCCGGTTTCCGTAGCAAATTGCATCTAGTTGGTACTTTTGAGAGGTCATTTTTCGATTTTCATAATGCGTAAGCAAAAACTACCAACAAATTACGAAAAATACGTTTTTGTAAAATTGAGAATTTTAATTTCGTCGTAATTTCGAAAATAATGACTTTATAATCTTGAAATTTTTACCGAATATTTAATTTAGTAATATATTTACTTTGA